>VURO01019270.1:45272-68561 GCA_015108175.1 Pelvicachromis taeniatus
CTGTCCGATGTCCAATGTTTAGTAGGTTGTGAAAACTCATTATTTAATTAGAAGAATCCCTGAACTGTCCTAAGCTTTCACACACAGAATAACCAACACACTTTTGAAAAAGTAGCATTACCACAAGTGATGTTATAGCTTGCTACCTCTACAAACGCTAAAAAGACTTTTATAGCACCAGTGAACTCTTTGGAGTCTGTCCAAACTGGTACTGTACATTTTTTGATTTGATACAAGCAGTATTCATTTGAGAGACATTTGAAGCGCTTCAGCCAATTTCTGATTTCGGTTAACATATGAGACAGACTTATGCAGACTTGTCTATGCATAACTGTATTGGATTTTTATAAACTGCAGCTTAAAGGCAGTTTTTTACTAGCATCAAACTGGTCCTGACACAGGTGACATATTGATTTATTTTTATGTGATGAAAGTGAATAGTACTATGAAATCCACTGGTGTGACATTCTGCCCCTGAAATGACCTCACATCCCCAAACCATTTCAGTCTTCGGCATAATTTTTCCATAAAGCACGGCTTTTCCTTCATGACAGAATGAATGATATTGCATCACCAACAGGCCATAACCTTGACTTGCTTTTGAACATTATGGCTATGTGAAAATTCTTTTAAATCAATTAGATATTAGATATTAGTGTTTGAAAACTACAGTCAATATCTAGACTTGATTTTTATAATATCCCTCAAGAAATTATACATTTATACATTTTATACACTATAGAGCCAGTATCGTGGTCAGCATGATGCCACAGTCCAGTCCTGCAAGAACCTTTTTGCAACGTCTGATTGGCTAATGTGTTACACACTTCAGAACACAAATTTCACACACACATTTTTAATTTTTTTTTAATACCTTCTGGGCCAAGTGAGAAAAAAGGGGAGCTTTTTTAAAGTGAGGCTGCAAAGAAGCATTGGGCTCCATATTGTTGGTATTCTCCAGGTCACTGGACAGACCACTCCACCTTAAAAGTCTACTTTCTTCTCATCCATCTTTCTAAGCTTATCTTCTTATCTGTGTTTCTTGCTGTTCTCCCATATCTCTGCAATGTTACATGATAAACAAGGACCATCTGGGTAGAGTCAAATCTCCAGTGGTACTACCAGACACTTCTTCTGCCTGTTTTCTGTATAAATAATTAATCAGTTCCCACAATTTTACAACTTTCTGACAGAGACAGTCAAATACCCTGATGTCACAGATTTTCCAATGAGCTAAAACTGACATTTGTTTGACATGTAAATGCTGTTAGCCTTGTGACAGACTGGCGACCTGTCCAGCGTGTACCCCGCCTTTCGCCCTAAGACAGGCGAAAAGGCGTATAGGCTCCACCCCCACCCCCACGAAAGTTGGGGTGGGGAAAGTTGATGTGTTTCACCCTTTGCTTTCATTTGCTTTCATTCAGTTACAGCTCAGCATATTGAAATTTGATTTAAAAGTGTATTTTGCATTGCTCACAAAGTAACAGACAGTAACAGCTACAAATCCGGAGAAACAGAGGTGCTGCATCATGCAGAGGAACCCATGCTGCAAAAACTAAACTGCTTTGCTGGACAGCAGTCCATGGACAGATGCTGAAAGTAAGGGAAGGCAGTAAGTCATGTACAGCACTTCACTTGTTCCACATTTTGTCATGTTACAGCCTTATTCCAAAATGAATTAAAATAAATTTTCAACTCAGAATTCGGTTCAGGAGCTCCCTGTGTTGGAACCACATGCTGCATCTCATAAAACTTACTGCTCACAGAAATTTGCAGTTGAGGAAATTGAGGATGTCTAGACACACAAATCTGATCTAATCACTTGCAAATGCTAATGCACGCGATCTGTCCTAATGATCTGATTTGAACAGCAAATCTGATTTGCCTGCATGCTGAACAAACACAGAATCACTTTGCTGTGCAATCCAGTTCAGATGGATGTGAATTCATTTAGTCATTATGTTAAAAGTCTTCCCCAACTTCAGTAATGTAAACTTTCAGTAATGTAAGTACTGTTTCGCACTAAAAACGCCATACCACATACATGCCTAACAAGTAATTTTAACATGCATTTGATTCGAGTCCAGACAGACACGAACCTTTCCCTAAAATACATCAGCCTGGAACATATATGCCTTCTAGCAGCAGAGTATTTTGTTTTGGTGCACTGGTCTAGTTTTTCTCTGTGCCATTTTCCTTGGTGCTCATGTTTCGCTTAACAAAAATGTAACTTTTTCCCCCATGTAGCTGATTTCACAACAACCCTTTCTCTTCTTCTTTTCCACACACACGTACAAACATTGTACTCCAAATAGAGTTGTTGTTCGCACACATAGAAAAATGCTTAGCCATGCTTGGTCAGCCTGTTATATAACACCAGTGCATTGCCCTTACTCTGGCTTGCCTCACAGTGATGGCACCCCTGGATGTGGATTTGTCTGTGTATGTACAAGCATGCCTCTGGGTCTGTGTGTATGCATGCGGTATCTATGCGATGATATTGCCAACTGTGTAACTTTGCTCCCCATGTGTGTAACAGCCAGTTTTTGTGTGACTATTTTGCTGCATTTGTTTCTCGTGTGTTTTGCTACTGTCCTTCTTGTATATACTATACACATATCTGATAGCAAAAATAGCACTTTTCCATTTTTCAAACACTTATACATCCAAAGGCCCAGCATCTGGTGAAATTGAATATTGCTTAAAGAAAGCTATAGTAGAAACAACATCCATCCAGCTCATGTGACCCTTATCGAAAAACTCTTCTTTATTACAGCTTGAGGCAGTGTTCTGTAACTTATGCTGACCTCTCACTTCCATGTCGAACAAGGAAGTAAACATACAAATTCCCTCTGAGCGTCAACACAGTGTCCCCATCATCAAGCAAATAGCCAAGTAGTATATACTGTATATCCCTTTTCAGAACTACTGCACTGTGCAAAATATGCATGTTTCACAATATAAAAACATTTTATCACTTAATTCCTAAAACATGTTTTTAGAAAAAGTGGATTTGAAAGTGAGGGGGATGAACCAGTTATGCCACACACAATATCTGCAAAACTCTTAAAAATGCACAAAAGCATAAACTTGCATGACAATGTGAGTATGTGTGTGTGCTTGCACACTACATGTGTAGGTCTATCTGTTTTTTAAACAGGGTCCCCGCCTGCAGGATGTGTCTAAGTGCCTTAGTCTCCACCGTCGCCCACTCTCATAAATAGATCAGGTACATGAATTCCATCTGACACACAGTAAGAAAGGCACACAGAGGGAGAGAATGAGAGAGCAAAACAAGTTGTGAAAGTGAAATGAGTTTCATGTAGCCACCTTTGTCTTCTTTTATGTCTTCGTCGTCTCAGTGGAGCTTTGGAAAATCATTAAAGAGCAACACAAGAGTGATGGAGGGACATCGGCAGCTGTTATAAGTATATAAGGAGCTAATACAGAATAAATGGGGATTCTCTGTAATGACTACCAAGGTAGGCAGGGATGAATCTTCACTACCTGTTAAAAATCTAATTTGTTGCCTCCTCGTCTATTCAGGGGGATTTAAAAGGAACCCAATCTGATTTCTCACTGTTTAAATAGCAATGAAGAGATAAGGTCTGTGTCATGCAAGTGGAAAAATCTGATTTGAGCAGTCACTGCAAATCCTGCCAGTGAGATGAGTTTCATTACAGATTCCCTCCGGCGTTTTTTACCATGGATGACACATCTGTTTTTTGACTGTCCCATACTTTTCAATACAGAAGCATGAGGGAAAGAATGGGGCTCTGGTAGGGAGAAATCAAATCATCTATTCTGTTGTGTGCAAAGGATGGCATCGCCCTTAATTTTTTCTTTTCAAGAAGGCTTTTGTGTGTTCAGTAAAGTTGTTTATGTCACTGTGTGAGTTGTGGCTCCTAGTAATCATTTTCTTTCTGTGTGTCTCCACAGATTGACGTTATATATGTACCAACCTTTTTTTCACCTTCTCTATTTACAGTGTCTATCAGCCTGATTTAAAAAGCTATTTTTAAAAATGTCATTAGTAATACATTTCTAAATTCTTCTACCCTCAGTGAAGCTAATAGTGTTCGTGGGCGCTTAATTTTTATCATCTTACATGGATGGGGCAATGACGAAATGACAAGATACACAATGACATTAACTGCCTCAAAGAGGATTTCCTGGGCTCTGCTACAAGATTACTTTTGGAAAAACGGTTCAAAAAACCTATAATATAATATCTCATGACACTGATTTGATTGACATACTAGTAAACACTGTGTGTTGATGGCATTTTAGAGTATTTAGACTGTTCACTTTGTAACAGTTACAGGTGTCTGCAAACTCAAGAGTTTTAAATTAAATTCATAGCCAATAACCTGGATGGATGGATGGATGGATGGATGGATGGATGGATGGATGGATGGATGGATGGATGGATGGATGGATATATTGGGACATATTCATGAGGTCTGTATGTTTGAGGAAAAACCTTAGGCCCCTGTCACACAGACCTAATGACTGGTTGGTGAATGCCTGATATCCAACCAGTTGGTTTCCTAGAAGTTTCCATCACTGCATTTGATTGCTACAGCCCCAGTCATGCAGGCCTGTTAATTGGCCAATGACCTCATGCAATGTGTCTTCCCCATCTGGTTGGCAGGCAGTTGCTGGAAGTTACTGAGAGGCAGTAGGTGAAATTGGTCCCAAAGAGGTATACTGTGCTGCGCTGAAAACCCTTTTGGTTTGGTTGCAGACTGCATTGATCACCCGTAGTTTGACTGGAAGTCTCTGACTTCTCTGCCAACACAGTCTAACAGTGCGTCAAGTAGTAGAGAAGCTGTGAGAAAGTTTCTGGGGCACACATTTTCAAGTTTCCCAACCCCTTGGTGAGTAGTCAGCAAAGGTGGAAAGTAACGAATTACATTTAATTGTGTTACTGTAATTGAGTAGTTATTTTTGTGTAGTTGCACTTTTTAAAGTCGTTTTTCAAGTCTGTAATTTGACTTTTACTTAAATATATATATTTTTTAAAGTATTGTTCTTTGCTTCATTTTCAATCACACCCGTTACTGAGTAAATTAAAAAAAAAAAAAATTGCACTCCGGAAATACTGCAGTGACTGATGGGTAGTAGAACAAATTGGCATTAAGGTCACGGTAAAGATGGAGACAGAGTCTGACATCGGTGGTATGGATCCAGTGAAAAACAAAACCCCATCGAATTCTGCTGACACTGAACTCGAAGAAACTGATGTGAACCCCTGGCCGTATTTAAGGGATTATTTCGGCTTCAAGTGGAAGAAAGGCAACAGCTTTATTATGCAGTGTATGCTGTGTTTGCCCAGAGAGACCGAGTTAGCAGCATTTAATAATTCCACATCAAACCTGTGCAGGTATGTAGAGGTAAGTTAAATGAAATTTGTACTCCTACAGTAGCAAAAAGGCTGTGCTCAAGTTAATCACATTAAGTTAAGACATCTGTGAAGAACGCTGGTTGGTACTAGCAACTTGCTGTTATCAGGCATGTTGTTGTCCACGCAACTTAAAATTTTCTTTACTGGATTGATAATATGTACATTCCATATCTATGCCTGCACGTAATTTAATAAAAAATGTTTTGCTTTATGTCATATAGGCTGAGTCCAGCTGAAATTACTTTCCTGACTGAGTACTGCACTGTGATGAAGCCTGTGGTGAAGACTTCAAACATCCTTCAGTCTGAGACCAATATGCACATGGGGTGGCTCCTTCCAGTGATCTTCCAGCTAAAAGCTAAACTCAGCAGACTGGAGACCTCCACCAAAATGTGTCTCCCACTCATCAGAGCCATTCAGGATGGTGTCCAAAAGCGCTTTGGTGGGATGATGGAAGACCCTGAACTGATTGCTGTTGCAATCCTTCTTCCGAAGTTCAAGACCACCTGGACTGAGAGGCCTGATATCATAGAAGCAGGTCTGATTTCATAATTTAATATCATGCCGCAATCAGTTGTTTCTTATGAATGTCAATAATTAATTCACTAAATTAACTATTAATTACATAAAGTACAATAACATGCACCATTCAACACAAACTGAAGTTTTTGTAATTCATTCACTATAATAAACTCTTGTTGCCTCATTTATCCAAAATTAATTGTCAGAAATATTTAATGTGTTGCGTATTTGTCATTCATCAGGTCTGATCTATGTGAGACAGCACCTTGACCAGATGGCAGAGGCTGGGGTGGAGCAAGTCAAGCAACATTCATCAGATGAAGAGACTTGTTCTTTTCAATGAAGTCCAAAAGGCCACAAGGTATAAGGGAGCTGGATGGTACCTTGCCTGTGTCTCGGACAAGATGGATCTGCTGAACTCATTTCCACACATCAAAAAACTTTCTCTCAAACTTAACACTAGCCTGCCTGCCTCAGCTGCCTGCGAGCGTTTCTTTAGCTGTGCTGGACTACTGTTCACTGCAAAGTGAGCAAGGATGAACTTTGAAAATCAACTGCTCCTCAAAATTAACAGGAAGTTCAGAGAGTAACACTCTAGGATGGACACAAAGGAACTTTAATCTAGAGGTACAGTAGGGCAGGGCCAAGTTTAAGAAATTATCTTTTTTTTTATAACAGCTGCCGTACAATTCATTTCAATACTTGTTGTCTTATTTGACAGTTTACAACACATTCTCATGCAAAAGAATGATATGGTTTTGAATTAAAAACATTGTGATTCCTGACAGTTTGGTTGGTTGGTTTGGTAACCATTATCCATTTTGATGTAAAGATTTGCAGTTTAACGGCCACTGCACTTTAATTTGTAAAGTTTTTCTTTTAATTAAAAAACAACTACTTTGAGATTTATATCCCGTTGTCTTTTGTGTACTACTCAGAAGGGGCTGTCCTCCTACTGACAAAAAAGTAACTATGTAACTTTT
Organism: Pelvicachromis taeniatus; assembly: GCA_015108175.1. Taxonomy (NCBI): domain Eukaryota; kingdom Metazoa; phylum Chordata; class Actinopteri; order Cichliformes; family Cichlidae; genus Pelvicachromis; species Pelvicachromis taeniatus. The sequence continues at coordinate 52,185 of VURO01019270.1, forward strand.
TCTTGGAGTACATTTTAAATTAGCTACTTTTTACTTTTACTTGAGTAATTTTTTAGATAGGTAATTTTACTTGTACTTGAGTAACATTTCAGCAAAGTAATAGTACTTTTACTTAAGTAAAATATTTTAGTACTCTTTCCACCTCTGGTAGTCAGCAAGTGTTTGCTGACAAGTCAGCATCTTCCATGCAAAATCCAGGCAACAGCGGCTATCAGCTAGCAAGCAAAACAATCACAAGAAGGTTTTCTGTGCAGCAGCAGTTTCACCAAGACACATCCACAAACCTGCAGAGGCCACTAGCTAACCAGTCAGGGAATACATATTTTTCCCTAGCAACCCGAGCTTCCGGGGGTCACTAACTGTTCTCTGTGAGTGTGTGTCTGAGACCACCTATAAGAACACTCCAATTAGCAACAATGTCTATGTTTGTTAAAAAGCATATTGCCAGATAATTGTTGAGTGCAATAAAGCAGTGCTGATTTAAAATTCATAGTAAAACACAAATGAAATAAAATCAAACAGAAACATTCGCCTTTTCATTTACAACATAAATGAATGAGAGCAGAGGTTTGGCTATACTGCTAACTTAGCAAAGTTGACTGGTGCAGACACCTGTTATGTTGTGTTGTGAACTCGAATCCAAGATTAGAAAAAAGGCCGTACTTATAAAAAAAAAAAAAAGATTGAAAGTACATTTTCAAAAATGAAAAATCTTCACCACAAAAGCAAAACTAGTACTATTAACACTGGTATTGTCGAAACATAGTAACACTCTTGAGTCAACGTTATAATGGATGTCCTTCCAAATGTCACATGGGTCGATCATACTGACAGACTATTCCTTCATTAAAATACATAAATTGAACAAAATGTGTGTTCATCCACATTTTTCTAAACAATTAACCATCTAAAGAATGCACGAAACAAGGGTAGCAGATGCTACCACTAAAAAGAGGTAACACACAGACTCTAGGTCTGGTCACCAGTCTCATTGGTTTCAGTGCAATGAAATGTTATAAGGGGCTAGGAGCTGTCCTCTTTGACCCGCCATGGAAACCCAGGCCATGAAGATGCATCCAGCGTTTGTTCTGATGTTAATGCCAGAGAAGGGTTTGGAAATCTGCAGTCATTGAATCAGAAGAGCGTTGGCGACTTTTACAGACTATGAACATTTTATTTTTAATTTTTTATAGCACTTTATTAATGCTCAATAATGGGACATCGTAGAGTAATAATATCATTGCTCCTTAGTTTGTTATTTATTAATACAGATATGTTTATCCATCTATTACTGTTACACCACGTAATCATAATCATAGTCACAATAATATATCTGTGTTTCTAAATGGCATGCTAAGGAGGAGTAATGCTATATAAATGATGAATTAAGCACTTGCTAATGCTTAATGGTGTGAATCTCACTACTTTCAAGTTTATCTATGACTGGATAAACGTACAAATACTGTCTTAGTGAGTATTTAAAAATTAGTGGAAAAAAAAAAAAAATAACCTTAAAACTCCCAAAATAGTTCTTGGTAAAAATACTTAAAATGAAAGGTTGGTTTGTCTCATTTCAGTTCTAAAAAAGTGTGATTTTCAGGGTCTGCTGAAAGAATTTTCGACTGACTAAATAACTGAAACCACATGGGACTGCCCTTCATAAAGTCTTAGCTTTATCAGCTGGAATCAGTTCCACTTTAGCACATCCTTCTTTCTGTCCCTCTCTTCTCATAAGTGACTTTCAGACATACAGAAAAAAGGCCCCTCTGCTCCTCCGCGTGAGAGCAATTTGTTGAAGGGAGAAACAGGGTAATTAGGAGTGGATTGGTCTCTCTGCTGGGACAGTCCTGCCAACTTTTACTTCTTTCATTGCAACCGAGTAGCAAAAGTTTTGAGCAGCGTAAGCAGCATAGAGACCATCAATAAAACCTTCAGTGATATTACTTTTTCATAAGACTGTAATGCACTCAAACTGTTACCATGCACTTGGCAATATTTCATATATTAGATGCAGTTCATCACATTGTATTGAGAAACGGAGTCCAGTAAAAAGGCTGGAGATGTAAAAATAAATAAATAAAGAAGATGAAAGAAGGAAAATGCATTAATCAAGCACAGTTATTGAGTTTGACTGGAGCCATGTGCAGGACTTACTTCAGTGAAAAGTGTTCTCTAAAATGTAGAGCTACTTTTTAAAAATATGTGCACTCTCATTTGAGTGTTTTAAAATAAATGACTGCAAAAGAAAAGCTTGAGATCTGGGAAAAACAATAATATGACTCCATGTCACGTTTGTCAAACTGAAACCAAATCTTGCACCAATTTGAATGTGATCACACCTTTAACTTGTTAGATGCTAAACAAGTAAACCTTACAAATCATCTTTATTTTTTGTCCTTTTTCTTTTATAGAAGACAACTCAAAATACGTACTAAGTCAATGCAGACAGACTGTATTACAATCTATTTACCCTAAAGAACAAGCAAGCTGTACATACACATGCTCTAGAAACCAAAAGCAGGCCTGCTCCACTGCATGTTCACAGTAAATTCCCTTTGCATGTGTGCATCTCTATTCAAAGAGATGCCTTTAACCTTGCTCTTGGGACAGATATGTTTTATATTGGTTATGCATGTGTGTGTGTTTGTTAGTAGTGTCTGTGATCTGCCTTAAGAGTTGGAAAGAGGACTGGGTAAGCACACAGCCAGGAGCTACAGCATGTCAGCATTAATAACAACATACGGGTAGACAGAGAGGCAAACATACATACATACACGGAGGAAGCCTCTGCAGGCAGGACCCGTGTGTGTGGGTGAGGGCTGGAGATAATCATCTCTCATAAGGTTCAGTGGAAGATGAGCACTGACCCTATTTTACCTGGCCTTCTCTCTTCTCTCTTGCGCTTCCTCTCTCCTCTCTCTGTCTCGGAAGAGCTTACGAAGGTCTTTTGTAACACTTGAGGGATACTTGCGCCAACTGAATCTCGTTTCCCTGTCACTTAGCCAACACTTTGCTCCTGTGCTGAATTTTTTATCAGCAACAAATTTTCTCTGGAAACAGAAAATGCTGGCTCACACTTTCTGCTAATGTTTGGCATGCTGGATATACACTTAACATAAGCCAAAGCAATATGTGCTTGCACGCATGCTTGTCAAGAATGAGTGTGTATTATTTTGAATTCTTGACATTCTGTGTCTGTATAAGAAAATCTCATGATGTCAGCGCTAAAGGGAATGCTTTATTATTGCATGCTAAAAACAACAGTAGCATTTCTTACTTAGCAAAGTCAAAACCGAACTTGGAGGATAATGGGACACTGCCATGCTTTTCAGAAATTTGTTAAGCTTTCATTTTAGTTGGACAGTGAGGCGAAGACAGGATAGCTGGGACCAATTGGTTCGGGGCAAACTCTAATCCAGGGCCTCTGTATTAGTCTCGTGGCTTGCAAGCTAAACCAGCACCCGACCTGGAGCTTAGAGCTATTGCTAACACCGTACTTGACTACATGAGCAGCTTATTCATATCAAAGAAATGTGATTTTATGTGCTCCAAATATATTCTGTATATATGTAGTTTTACTTAAAGCTACCACTTAACACTTTTTCACATTAAAATGAACCCTAACCTTAAGGTTAAGTTGGGTTTACACTTCCACACTGGTGGGTTAGAGTTAAAGGTAGGGTAACTGGAATGAGTGGTATGGTGGAAGTATGGTGAAATCATAGAAGTGCCCAAGAAAAACCGCTCACCCCATGAAATTCTGTCAGGGGCAGTGGCAGCCATAACCATCGGGTGGGTGAGTGGGTAACGGTGCAAAAGAATGAGGAAAGCTGACAGCTTAAGTACACCACCATGATTAAAAAGGTATGCTTCATATTTGTTACAGTGAGGGAAGCATGTCATGCGAGAGTAGAAGTGGACTTCTGAGCTGCAGGACATTTTAGGCTGAGAACTGAAATTTTCCTGCTGCTGCTGCGCCGTGGCATTTAGATGGCGGTGTGTGTGTGGGGTGTAAAGAGACCACAAGGGAGCAGCCACGGTGAGCTGTTAGATGAAGAGCGACAGGCTGCACACCTCTCACTTCGCAGCAGGATAATCATCTTTAGTGTGCTGTTGCAGCATGAAATCAGATTGGAGTAGCATGTCACATGAATAAGATTTTTAACAGTGGTGCTTCAAAAGAGTACAAGTTTGAGTGCATTGTTACAATATGCACTCATTTCACCTCTTGAAAAATTGGCTTTTTGATGAAGTCACCTTTACTCTTAAACTGTACACTCTAAGCTCTGTATGACATTTCCCTCATTTATCATGCTTCATCTGTTTTGGGGTTTTTTTTTACCTTCGTGTCCCTCTACCACTTACTTTTCTCTTGTTCTCGCTCTGCTCAGGATCTCTGGCTCCTCACAAAGACTCTGTGGTCTCTGTGTACACCACCTCCTCCTCCTCAACCCTTGACATACTCTAGCTCCACGTTGCATTATTGCATTTGTATCCATTTCATTCCTTTCCTTTCCCTTGTTTACACTCCCCTTTGCCTCTTTTCTTTCTCCGAGTGGTTTTTTTTTATTTTTCAGATGTATGATTCATGGCTGTAGCGCCATGACAGAGACATAAATTTTTCAGAAGACCCAAATGTAATTTTTCTGAAGAATGGGGGAGAGATAAACCAAGGCAGAGAGTTAAGGCACAATAAAATAGGGATATGAAGATTCAAAATAAGAGTGTGAGAGTCAAACTGAGTGATAATTAAACACGGTCACATCTTTTGTTGTTATCACACAATCTTATGTACTGCCACATAGGTAGCTTCTAAATCTAACAGATTTATGGAAATGTTAAGATGGACAACAAGTTATGAATGATACAGTTATGAAGAACTGTAGACTGTTATTGTTTTATCCAAAATTACACTCTAAAATAACCGTGCAGCCAATCTCTTGGAAACATGAGTGTGTTGTTTGTATTTCCTGTAAATCTGATTTTCTTCAGGGTGCAAAATGAACAGTAAGAACACAGCTTTTAAGAAAAGATGCCACAAGGGAGCTTTAGCGCTGACTGACATGGCTCTCTTGTAAATGCTTCTGCAGTCATTTGAAATGCTCAAGGTGTGACGCATTTCCTTGTTGCAAATACATCAGTTTGCATGCTGCTCCTCAAGTCATGAAATCTCCTAGTTCTGTGGCATTTGCAAAATTTGTATTTTATTATACTTTTGTATAATAAAACACACACACATGCGCACATAATATATGTGAGTCACAAGTATTAAATATTTTAACTACCCACATCTACACTTAGACGGTACAGTGATGTAGCTTTGCAGCTCAGATAGTGAGATGTCAACAGGGAACAGAATGACTGGCAGTTAATGGGGAATAGATGATCATCAGCCAGTAGAGACAGATGGTAGTAGCAGGGGAAAAATACACACAGACTCACACACACACACAACCATGGTACAGAATGATCACTCTATCAAGGGCACCTTGTGTAACTGAAAAATATGAGAATGTGTGTGCACGCACGCACACACACACAGACTAGTATTACAGTCTGTGTGTGTGTAATGCTAAAGTATGTTATGTTGACTCAGGAATTGTCGGTCAAGCAGGTGACTTAAATTGTATGTACTGTAACTAATTTTGTATCATAGTTAGTGAAAAATGTGGACCCAAATTGCAAACTCACAGGCAAACTTAACAAAAAAACTATGATTCAACAGCAAAATCCACTAATTCCACATGTGGCAAAACACTCAGGAAGACAAACACAGCAAACAGTACAGCATGACAATGAACGGAGTAAAAGTGAGGGCTTAAAGACACAGTTCAGGTAATTAAGGAGAGAGGGAACAGCGAGGAAAAACAGGACACAGGTGAACAGAATCTAATTAATGAGACAAGGGGATGCAAAAGTGAAGGCAACGCACGTGAGACTAGTGAAATAAACAGGAAGTAACAAACTAACATAAGAACTCGAGACAGAAGTCAGGCTAAGAACAGAAATAACAAACGCTTATACAAACAAATCCCTTAGGAACTCTAGTTGAAACCTATTGATTGAAACCAAAAGCCCAGACTAAAAACAAATGTCAGGAAAAAGTAAAGTAAGAACACAAAAGAGCATAAAATAATAAAGATTAAAAAGTTCCAAACTGAAAAACTCCAAAACCCAAAGTACTTAGTGTTACAGTTCTTTTGATGTGGAGGGAAAAGAGCGGACGTCCAAGTTATTAAAAACACAACACAAACTTTATTTGCAAACACGTGTGGGCGTGACTCCACACGTGGGAGATGTCCTTCCCGGGTCAGCTGAGCCGATCTCAAACATCCTTTGTTTGCTAAACAGTTTTAAACAACCGCGGTACAAATCACGTGCGTATCCAGAATGCCATTGGGTGCGTCTGATCACATGGGTGCCCGTTTGGGCTGCACCTCTGTGCAAGCATGCACCTCTGGCAACCACAAACAGACCATGTAACTCAACACCTGAAACCCCCCAGGGTGTCCTGCTCAGAGCTTCCAAAATGGAGACCAGGAGGGGGGAAGTTAGAAGTTATAGAGGAATTTACAGCTCACTTTAAGACACCTTCAGTCTTTATTCATTCTGGAGCAGTGTCAATATAACCAAGTTACTCCTACATTCTATTTAACACATTTCTAAACTATAGTCAACTACAAATTCCTTCACTTAGTCAAAATCCCAGAATCGTGGATTGTAACATTTAGGGCATTTTCACACATATTATTAATTTACTCTGGTTGGAATCAGCTGATGAGTTTGTAAACATCTAGCCTTTTCTTTGGTTTGGTTTGTTTGTATGCAGAGAAAAATCCAAGTGGACTCCAAGCAAACCAAAATGCATCACTACAAACCACATGAGAACATATATGTCTGTGGCGGGAGCAACAAAAATAAATACATGAAGAAGGTGATGTGTTATGGACTATAGGAGGACACGGAGAATTTACAATTATTCCACAGCTAGTTTCTGACCAGCACAGACCTTTGCACTTCTATAATACCTTCACTCCATCCAGGTCCCTGAGGTCCTCTGACCAAGACCTGCTTTCTGTCCCCAAAACCAGACTCAAGACCAGGGGAGACAGAGCCTTCTCCTCTGTAGCCCCAAAACTCTGGAACTCTCTTCCTCTGCCACTGAGGACTGTTGACTCAGTGGTCTCTTTCAAAAAACAACTGAAAACTCACCTTTCTAAATCTGCCTATGCAACTTGCTAATGATCCAGACTTCTTTCTTTTCCCTCTGAATCTGTAATTTGTATGTTTCTTTTTGTTGTTGCACAGTTGTACAGTTTTATATTCTCATGTAAAGTGCTTTGTGGTCTCTACCTTGAAAGGCGCTATATAAATAAAGTTTTACTTACTTACTTACTTACTTCCTGCATTGAGAATACAAAGCATGTGTGGTTAGGGGAGTTTTTTTTTTTTTTTTTTTTTAGCTCAAACGTGTAAAGTACACCTGGTAGTTGGTTTGAATTGGGGTCAGATCCTGTTCTGGAGTTTGTTTAGAGACCACCTCCTGCAAAGGGTCTGGGTGGGGGTTGTTTTGGTCTGGACCCAAGTGTGATTACTCTGTTCACACCTGTACAAATGAACCACACCAAGTGGGAAAAAAAAGAACCAGAATTTGATTTAAATGGACTAAACACAGCAGGAGTGAAAACACCCTTAGGCTATAAACCAATGTTTGGCGGCCCCTGCGTGTGAAGGATAAAGCTCATAACTTGTGTCTGTTCTTACAAATCTTTCAGCTTGTCTGGCCTCTGCGGTGCATTCTCTTTATATTCTGCCTTCTTTCTCTCATCACAATTGCAATTCATATTACATTTTGAAATTTAGGCACTGGTGTGTTTGGTGCAGTGCTTCAGACTTCAGTGTAGAGACTGCTGTTCTTCTTTGCCCACATGTGGTGTCATTTCATCTTCTTCATTTTCTTTTACAATAGTGTCCTGTGGAAACAAGAGCAGAAAAATAGGCTGGGTTAAACATTTTAGAGGTAGTAAAGACATATTATAAAGCTACATTTAAAAAAAAGATGCTGTGTAAAATGTTACAAACAACAGAATGACATAATTTGAAAATCAATAATAACAAAAATAAACACAACACCTGGTTGAAGATCTCAGCTAATTATATTTATCAGCATCAATTCAGGTGAGTTTTTTTTATATGCACTGATGCTCCTGCTCCTGGTGCTTTATATTGTAACATAAAGATCCTGCAATCTTTGAGGGAAAGCCCAACCGTCAGAAATTCCCATGATGACAGTTTTTCAGCATCACTCTGTTATGTCACCGGCTCTCTAAATCACTGTGAGCAAAGGAAAAGCAGCCTGAGAAATGTATCATATCCAGAGAAACTTTCACTTTCAAGGGGGTTTCAATGTCACAAACAACAATTCTCTAGAAATGTATATTGTACAATTCTAGTGCAGGTGAATGGTTGTATAATTTGTTCTTTCTTGGCACCTCAGGAGATAGTGTTTTTGGTTATATACCAACTGTGAACATGAGTGGATAAGAGGGGAGATCTGGCTGACAATCCTATTTGTTTTGGTTTGAGAGGCTGATGTTACAGTGCAGCATCCAGCACTTATGAATGTTCAGTATTAAACCTTTTAAATGGGACTGAGAAACTTAGCCTCAAAAGGAAAAAAAGGTTTAAACAGCAGCCGCTGATTACAGCTTAAAGAACTGACTTGCATCAGCAGAGTCTGTAAATTCCACACGTGAAGTCACATGAACAGATTACACTCCTTTACAAAGCAACCATCTGCATTTACTTTTAACCAATTTCAACAGGACCAGATGGGAATCTGCCCGCCTGTATTTTTCTCTTCCAATTATACGCTCTACCTCATGCTCTCTGAGTACCATGAACAAACACAAACATGAACGCATTAACACGCCCTCGTCATGTGTCCGTCCATATTTTACGTACTGCTGTCTGACCTCAGTGTAAGAAGCACATACACTACTGTGCAAAAGCCATTTCATTTCTTATATTTTGATGTTCAGCATCCTGCCCCACCACATGATCCAAATCACCATAAGTGTCTATAAGTGCACCCTTGTGCTTGAACAGGGTGTTTGTTATGGACAAACTGTGGTTATCACAGAGGTCCAACGACAAAAGATCAGGTTACGAATCCTTTAGGTCAGTGTTGCCCAATCAGTGGGACATTCGATTCTCTAACATGGGCACCTTCAACCCCCCTGGCTGAGGACTCCAAGAAGGTTGGGTACACTGAACTATCGTTTGCCACATAAGCGCAGGGAATCTCTCCCGTAAACCTCTTGTTCACTGGTGAAAAACCCAATGTACATGAAGCAAACTTGGAAGGTACGAATATACCCAGTCTTACCCACTGCCCTTCTTGAGAGCAATTTTAGGGTGGTACACAGTCCACGTGCCTTGATTTCTCCATCATCATAGGCTTTTTTTTCTGATATACTATAAATCTGGTCCCTCACTCAGGAGCAATATGCCTTGGAAGATCCTACCAGGGGCAGCATAGCCCCAACCAAACATTTCCTGCGGTCACATGGCTGCCTTTTCCTTCTTTCACCCTCTTAGAAACTACTTTTATATAAAAATACTTACCATTTGAAAATTATTTTTATATCTTTTTAAAATTCAACTTTTTTTTATTATCGACATCATGAGGAAACACTAGACACGTTGCCCGGGGGACTGGGGACTAAGGAGGTACATACAGGAAGAAAGCAGGAGAGAATGAGCAACAGAGCCTAGATTTATGCTCAGGGAGCAACAGGCCGTTGTCACCAGAAGGCACTGATTATCAAACCATCTTACAATTAACTACCCATTAACACACGGGCATGGCTGAGTAACACCAGAGATTGTCATAGATTGTAGACAGCATTGGTATAGTGGGGAATTTCTTCTACTTACTGGAGAGGGGAAAAAAAAAGGAGAAAAGCAAAAAACACTCCAGCAGTTCTTAAAAGACAAGATATGATTCCCCGAAGTCCTGGAGTGACCCATCTAAACCTGGACCACATGCTCATCCAGAGTGGCTGTGTGTATGTTTGAACATACACTTGTATGTTCACTTTTTCTTTTCATCAAGTCTGCCTGTTTGAGACTGAACAACTGCGAAGAAAGATTGAAGATGTTACAGCCGAGAGGGCCGGGCTGTGTGTGAGGACTATAGTGCAGACACAGAGGGAGGCAAAACTGACGTGAGTACAGTGCTTTATTTACAGTGACAACAAACTTCCAATGCAAGAAACTAAAGGTTTTTAACTGAGAACTGTGGAGGTTATGAACTTTGAGCTGTGAGGTGAAATAAGTAACCCAAGCTGTGTACTATGACTGGTTACTAGAGTTCATGAACGGATCCTGGGGAGGGAAAGGGGCAATGGCCCGGGTAGAGGTGCACAGAGTCTCTATAATGAGAGGTGACAGGCAGTCAGTGGCATGTCAGTGAATCACAACTGGTTGACAAAACTTTGATGGGAGTAGCTTATGCGTTGCAGGTGAAGATAACGTAGGAGTAGGATGTCCAAGGAGCAGGCAGGTGGGCATGGACAGAGAAATTGTGGGATGACCAGTGACTTAACAAAACAGGCTATGGCAGTAGGAACAATGGCCTCCAAAGATTTGCTGTGAGAAAAGAGAAAAACAAGTTCACAAGCTATTACAAGCTTCTTTACTATGACGGCCTTCACTAACGAGGGTTAGCAGACGATCTGGCAGAGGTCTGTTGTGAGTGCTGGTCTTAAGTGCCGGTGACTTGATTGCAGTCAGGTGTGGAGGCTGATTGGGGTCCCCGCATGAAGGTAGGGCCCATCAGAGTGGGAAAACCCCGCACTCACACGGACCACGACAGAAGAAACTTGTGGGTCATTCTGAAGTGGAGGATAGGCAGGGAGATGAAGAGAAAGAAATGCAATCATGGCAGAAATGTTGAACATTCAAATCAAGGTTTTCCACAGCAGTGATAATTTGTCTTTGTGTCAAATGAATTATACCAAAGGATCCCATTTCACCACCTCTAATCTAATCTAATCTAATCTAATCTAATCTAATCTAATCTAATCTAATCTAATCTAGTCTGACAAATGAGGTTTAAAGAATAAAGCAAAACCCCAAACTTACTGTAAGAGAAATACTTTTACACAAACTGGTTCACATTATGTCTCAGTGACAGCAGCAACTATAAAACAAATAGACAAAGGGACAGATGAAAGTGTGAGGCGTGTATGTGTGCGTGTGGGGCGGTGTGCTTCACTGTCTAGGATGCAATGTGTGGACAGATGATCTGCATGCACATGACATGATCTCTGGTTAACACAGAGATTACACAGCGACTTAGCCTGCTCTGCCACTGCGACCCTGCTAAGCCATGCTAACTCTAATAGCTAATACACAGTAGCTGCCTGCCTGCCTCAAACTGTGCAAGTCTGAATTTATGTGTCTTCACTCCCTAGAAAGCACTTCTTGCCTTCTTAAATCTTCCCACAACATGTTTTCTTTCATCTCTCTCTCATCCCTCCTATCTTGTTTCCTGTATCTACTTTTTTCCCCTCCTATAATCATATCTCACTTTACCCCTTATTTACATTTCTCTCTTCATTTTCTCTGCATTGCTTTCTTCTTTATTCCCATCTTATTTCCCCCCAGAAGGGGTGTCATGCCTTCTCTGGCATGTGAGCCAAAGCCCAGATGTCTGTACTGGCTGCGGCTGTAGAAATGAGGTCAAATTGAGATGGAGAGAGAAAGAGAGCGAGAAGAGGAGGCAAGCGGGAAGGACAGTAAAAGGAAACAGGCAGGAAAAAATGGCACAGGGTAAAAAGGATAGGAAAGGAGAGGTGTAAGAGGAAAATGGAAGAAACGATTAAAAGCACTCAAGAGACGGAACAGAGGGTAAGTAGAGTAACCCAGGAGATGATTCCTTCTTTACTAAGGAAAGACAAAGATGGAGATGCTAAAATCAGGAAGATATATATTTTGTATAACACAGCTATTTTTCTTTGCTAAAGTGTCCATGAATACTGTATGTGTATAGTTTACATATAGAAATAGTACAGTCTAAACTGTATATATAGCAATGTTTAGGTGAGTGATACAGATAAAAGTTGGATCTACCTGAATTCCAGGCAGAATGAGACGATCGGTGCGTTTTAACTCTTCAATTTAATGCTTTCATTGTTTTCAATATTGTGACTGATCACAGAGGTTTATGCACTGCATAAAGTAGCTGGATGCAATAGAAAGAAATCACCTAAAATCCACAGGAATACAGGTGTAAACATTTTATTTACTTTAACCAAACAAGGCTGGGCATCTGTAAACACAAACCATGTTCACTTCATTATCCATGAAAAAAAAAAGAAAGTGTGTCAGAGAGTGGCAAACTAAAATTTAAAGGAAAAACATGCAACTGCAGCAGCATGGTGGCCCAATGGTTAGCACTGTTGCAAGAAGGTCCTGAGTTTAAGTCCACCATCTGGCTGAAGTCTTTCTGTGTGGAGTTTGCGTGTTCTCTCTGGGTACTCTGGCTTCCTCCCACAGTCTAAAGACATGGGAAACTCTAAATGGTCCATGTGTGTGAATAGTAATCTGTGTGCATGTGTTAGCCCTGTGACAGACTGGTGACCTATCCAGGGTGTACCCTTCCTCTCGCCCTAAGACAGCCCTAAGGGATAGGCTCCAGCCCACCGCGTGACCCTGGACATGGTCTGTGTGTCCCTGAAAAAGGATAAGCGAATGGATGCAACTTTTTTGTTTTAGTGTATTTCAAAGCTTTAACATGGCTCAATGAGTCTCTCAATAAAATTGGATATGGCAGGGAATAAATGTGTTCAGTGATAGCTTGTTAATCTGCACAGAAAACCAGCATCCCTGAACATCATGTGAGTGACACCTTCCTGTTTTAGGAGCAGATTGTTTTTTAGTTCGTAGACTATTTTCAATCTTTCAAACACGAGAAGCCTGGTTCAAAGCTCAGTGGCAAGTTCTAATCTTAATTTATTTTATTTATTTATTTTATAATTTAATCTTTGCACTATTTCGAAAGCTCCCATTGATAAATCAGCAATTACGTTTGTCCTCATATAAATCAGACTTGACTTGACCGTTGATCCGAAATTAGCCCCAGATGACTGTCAGTATTGACTGTGTTACACATTTACGGGCACATGGGCGTCTGCACACACATGACTGAATAAATGGAATTGATTTTTAGCTTACCAAACGACCCCAAAGCTCATTGATTTTTGGCAGTTAACAGACTTTGTTGAAAACAAATCTCTAGTGACTGCTACAACAGTGGTCTTGCAGAAGAGTGCATAGCTAATACAGTTGAAATGGAGACACTGGAAGAAACCACGAAGAAAAATAGGCTTGGATACTGTAAAAATAACAAGAAACACAGAACTGCATATAGTACTGTGTTTCTTGTCATTTTTACAGTTGTCTTGACCAGCAGTTCTCCAGGTTTTCTGGAGTTTTTCTTTGGAATTGCACAGTTTGAAAAGCATAAAATAATATTTTTACACCAACAAGTTGATTCCCACAGAGCTGTTAGCTGAAAACTTGGCATATCTTAGCACAGTGAGAGATGCATCAGAAATGGTCTCAGTGGAAAGGTGGCAGTTGAGAAGTCATTCTAAAGGACGGGAAACTAGGAGAGAAAGGTGAGATACAGAAGAGCTGAACTCAGTGTCAATAAGACCAGGTCTTACATAGGAATGAATCTAAATTTGTAAAAAAATATACATATATATTAAAATTGTCATCCCTCATTCCCCTCATTGCTGGGTTTTAAATAATGGCTGTGTTGATTTTTGTGAATGACCAGGCAATTTGTGGCATGCAGTCTGATGACATCACATTTTAGTACCTGCTCTGAATGCATTGGAACCCAACCAAGCACGTACTATTTTAGTACCTGGTATCAGGATCGACTGTGTCAAGTCAGTCCGAGAAGGTACTAATGAAAAAGTGGCTTTTGACCCCAATACACTTCTCAACTAGAGACCTCTGGTCAGCTGTTCCTTTCACCTTGACTGGCCTCTCTCTATGGGGAGGAGTAGTGGCTCTATTTTCAGTCCATCCCGAATGACTGAACTCCTCACTCTTCTAGAGAATCTAATTTCTTCTGCTTGCTGTCTCATTCTTTTACTTTTTCAGTGGTCACTACCCATAGCTCTTGACCATAGGTGAGGGTGGAAATGTAGTTTGACCTATCAACCCCCATAGATTAAACTCTTCCATTACAAGCTGCAACTCATTCCCAACCCAGAGTGGGCACTTACAATAAATTCATCCCAGCTGCTTTACACTCAGTTGAAAACCAACCTAGTGCAAGCTGGAGGTTACTGATGAAACCAAAAGAACTACAGTATGTGTACAAACCGGAGAGGTGACCCTGAGACCTCCAAACCTGATACCTGCCAATCCTGCACCTACAAATTCACTCCATAAAAACACTAAGCTGTCTCCTCCTGAGATTGCCGCCGTTTCGTTCTGTGAAGGATCTCCCCGGACCTCTTCAACATCCCTGGACCCCCTCCCCTCAGCTAAGATCCCTGTGGCACTTCACAGTAAGAGGTTTTTTCGCTTCCACTGTTCCCCCCAGTCAATAGTCACGAGTCTCGCTATAATAATTACTTTCTCTGTTGTGTTTCAGAATCCCCTCACTTGGTTTTGTCACGGTCCTGGGTCCATGACCCAGTATGTGAGTGTAGTTTCTCGTCACATTATGTGCTGCTTGTGCCACATTAAGATATTATTCACTTACTGAACTAATCCTGTTTGTGATATGGTTTCTTTCTGTGTTCTAGTTGATGTTCTCTCTGTCTCGTCCACGGATATGTTATTTCTTGTCTTACGTTGAGGGTCTGTCTTATGTCAGTGTAGACTCTGGTATGTGCCTTCCTTGTGTTTCCTGTTTTATTTTGAAAGTCCTGTGGTTCCATGTTCTGTGCCTCATGTGAATGTGTCTTGCTTTGCCCTCGTCTGTGTGATTCGTCCCAGCTGTGTTTCCCTCCTGTGTGCCATTTCCCATCATTACCTTCGGTGTATTTGAGCCCCGTGTTTTCCTTTGTCCAGGGCTGGATCGTCTGCTTATCATGGTGGTACTCTGGTGTTGTTTCGCTGCTTCTCATCCCGTTCAGTCTCCGTCCTCATGCTCCAGGTTTGGGTTAGTTATTCCCAGTCTATGTTAGCTCCCCGTTCTGCTGTCTTTTGTATTCTGGCTCACTGTAAAATAAACCATTCACCTGCATTCTACGTTGCATGCATTTTGGGTCCTCCTTTCTCCACACGAAACGACCGGCCATTCTGCCAGCCGTGACAGGTTTGGGCCCCGTGTTTCCTGGTTCCCGTCCTTCCCTGCACGTTTCCCTTGTGTGTGTGTGTTAACAATAAACCGTTTAACTACCGTACCTGTGTCTGCATTTGAGTCCATCTCCCTGGGTAATCGCCCCGTGATTATGACACTAAGCTGTCTGAGGTACATCTGATAACATGTTTGGGAAGTTGTCCATCCAGATGATGAATGCAGCAACAACACTGGCATTCCTTTTTTTTTTCTTTTTTTTTGTGTCCCATTTGGATCTTTCAGAATTATTGTCTGAAGGTCAGGAAGGATGCCCAACAGAATTAATCCTATCAAAAGGACCATCGCGGTTTTGCCTTAGTGATCCATTTGATTGACCTTTGTCATTATTTATTTATTTAATTTTCATTTGTTACAGACATGACATGATTGGGGGACAGGAAAAGGAGAGAGAGAAAGAAGGGGAGTGAGGGGCAGAAAAACAGAGGGGAAGAGGGACAGCAAGAGAAAGAAACACAAAAAAAAAAACACGTCCACTGGATCACCTGTTGGAAAAAGCAAAGGGAAACAACAACAACACAATACTGTAATGCAGAGCAACACAATCTGCCAACCACAGCACTAACAGAGGTTGACGGTAACTACTGAATATTGGTTGTGCAGAATGCAGAACTGACAGCACATAATGTGTTCCAAAACAGCCTGGTGGCCAGAGGCATGAGGGCCCCCCCACCCCCGGGACGGGGGCAACACTGGGATTCCTACCCAACTTAGGGCTATGTGATACTTTAATTCAGGAACAATGAAAAACTTTGACTGAATAAATAGTTCCACTTAATAAAACTCCTTAGGAGGAGATGTGTATTTTCAGGTACAAATAGTCAAAGTAGAAATTATAAAATTACACCTCTGGAGTCAACAAGAGCAGGGATAACACACTAAACATTATTTAATTGGGTGGATGCTGTGGGAAACAGCATCAACCTATTGAGATCCACAGATCCATGGAATTCTTTATTCTTTATTATCCTAACTAGTTGCTC
>VURO01019271.1:0-14205 GCA_015108175.1 Pelvicachromis taeniatus
CTGCTTTGCCATTTGGACAGAGCTGAGAAAATTGTTTTTGTCAAAAGAGTGAGCACACAGCATGAAAATAATAACCTGGTGGTGAAGTGCTAAGGGTCAGTTGAATAACTGAATCCATTAAGCCGAGACAGTTAACGGAGAGTCTGATAGAAACCACAAATCAACATGTTGATGAAGATGTTCCCTTTCTAGTGGACGGTGAATAGCTGTTCTGAGTTATCAGAGCAAAAATGAAATAAAACGTATTAAAAAGGTTTTAAAATAAGCTCTAAATATAACCAGGAAAGATTCTCTATGCTAACATAGAGCATGTGATATGATAATTTATTATTAATTCCACAGCAAAACTTATGATGTGGAAATGCAATTTCAGCCAACAGTCCAAGGCCAAAGGACACCACAGAAAGGGTTACTGACCTGCTTGTACACAGAGGGATGATTACATGAAGGAACAAGCAACCAATTCCCCCAACCTGGCTCGAACTTGTGTTTTTAGGTAGGGAATGTCCACACCAGGTCCTGGGAGCGCAACTTATTGTTTATACAACCTCAAAGATCCAATCTCAGTCCAGGTCCAATCCTTAAAAAAGTCTACACATCACATTTACCGAAAAAAATCAAAGCAAAAAGAAACCTATTGAACATATTGGTTAAAACATTGGTTACAGGTTAATAGCTAAGTAGAACTAAGTGTACAACTCCAGACAAGCTCCTTCATTGCACTCCACTTCACTCCTTCCTCCTTCATTTCTTCTCCCACCTCCCTTTATTGAAAAAGGCCACAGACTAGCTGACAGACAGACGGGCTAGAGTGAAATCCCCACTCCGACATGGTCCAAAACAAAAAACAATCTCGACCCAGTGTGCGGCTGTGAGAGTTATTATTATTCAACCGTATGTCGCATTTTGTAACACAAGTATATATATATATAAAAAAAAACTATCATCAGAAAACATGTTAGTGAACAGTATCAAATCCTGGATACTTATTATTGGTAGTTTTTGTTTACCCATATATTAGAAAGGTGTTCTTGACTGTGGAAACCTTAACCCTTTGTGAAATCCTTCCAAATTATACTTTTACTCTACTTTAATCATGTAACCACAATCATCCTGCTTTTTATAATAACAACCTTTTGTTACACATTTCTATCACACCTTCCTTTTCTTTCCTCAGACGAATGGCAAAAAATACTTTGACACACAAAACTGGAAAAGCTTTCAAGACCTGGTTATTAAATGAGTCACTATGAGAATTAGGAGTTATTTTCATTTGTGGCAAACAGACGGGGAAATAAACAATGTGGGAACGGGGAAAATTAATCCATGTCCCATAAAAGTGCCCATCGCTCTTGTTACAGCTACTAGACATTGATTTTGAGCTTAACATTAAACAGCGTTGGCTGACTAGGTCTTGCTTCTGATCTCTGTTCGTCTTCCTCTTTTATCTCTCAGTGGGGAATAGAACGGGTCATCCAAAAGCTCAAAGCAGCAGTGCTTGTAAGCTCAGGGTCTTGACTCTTAGAAACACAACAGCGCATTATACCAAAATATTCAGAATAGCATTTGCAGCAGGCACAGTTACTGTGACTGAGGTATTAGTAGTAAGCATGTTGCTGTCACAATGAGCTTTTACATTGGTTGTACTGATTCATTTTACTGGTGTTTCATGGTGTTATTTTCCTGTTTTCAGATCATAGAGTCCTTTGCAGGTTTATTAACAATTTCTTACATGTTGCACATATTCATTTACTATATAAACAATTTCAAAAACGTGAAAAAAAAGAGTATCAGAGTACCGTATAGCTTCCAATGACGGCCGGTCTCTTTTAAACGCTGGTTTCTAATAAGCGCAGAGTTTGAAAACATGTCACGTAAATAAACGCCGGTCTCCAATAGTAGCCGGGCGACCTTTGACCCGGAAGCCCCTCCGCGCTGTCGTCTTCTTCTTCTTCTCCTTTTTAAATTTTATTGGCAGTTGGCAAACAACTGAATGGTGCATTACCGCCACCAACTGGTAGGGAGTGTGACTGGAACGTTGCTCTCGTCAATCGGCTAGCTATTTCCAATCATCGTCATCTACGACCAGCGGCATTTAAGCTGGATGCAGCGACCGTCGACGTGGGATTATTACACTGAACTGGAGGCTAGCGAACCTGGTAATTGTGATTTTCTGGTCTTTTACTTCCTCTCCTGGAGAGTTGGGCGTAGAGAAGTGTCGGGGTGCACCACTCGTGCACCCCGAGGAGACACTCGGGAGCAAAGGAGGAGCACAATTGGGAACTGCATTATTTGTGAACTGTTGGAATATGTTTTGGAGCACTGTAATTAAATACACTGTCTTTTCACCTCAGTCTAAAAACCACGCCTGGGTCCTCTTTCCCCCTCACTTCCGCGACAATCCCGAGAGGGGAATAAGAGCCTGTCTCCAACAACCGCCGGTCTCTTTTAAACGCTGGGCCTGCCGGATAATTTTTAAAATAAACGCCCAGGTTACAATTGGAAGAGATACGGTATCTAGTCTTTGCCTCAGCCATGTTCCATGTACTGAGCTGTCTGTGCTGCTGTGCACAGTCAGTTCATGTATAATAACAAAACAGCATGAAAAGGCTAACCAAAGCATGTGTGTGAGCATAAGAAGTGTGGTAACTTTCTTAAATTTCTTTTCTTTCTCTCCTATGTCATGATAGGAGAGGATATACTATATGAATGGTCTTTTCTGATGACATTATTGATAAATTACATAGCTGCTGAGGCAATTCTAGATTCTCAATGGAGCAGTAAATCAGTACTAGCATTATCATTTATTTAGAAAGAGAAAAAACTAAATAATTGTTAGTAATGTAGGGGGAAATGATACCACTCAAAAGTTGGCAGATCTATTAGATTAAAGAACCTTTAATCTAATAGATCTGCCCACTGAATGCCCTCTATAGCCAGCATATAGCTGTGCATAAAGAGGTCCACAAGTTAGGCACAAAACAAGTTAAGAAGGTAAACGTGTTGGGCACAAAACAGGATTCAATTGGCCAATCTTTAGTCAAGACAAGACGATCTATGTAATATCTGTAGTGATATTATTTTGACCTCCAAAAACAATGACTCAATTAATTTCATGCTGCTTACCCAGTTTGAATGTGTCCACTTAAAGCTTTATGAGGGAAGAAAAAACATGTGAAGACAGGATCACCTCCTTTGTGTGTGTTAGCGTTTATCTCTTCACCATGTCACTTGTCATTTCTTGTCTAGTTCACATCATTTGTGTGCATTTTCAGTCTCCCTTTCAAAGCTACCTCCTCAGATATATTACTTCCCTTTTTTGACACTGTTTTTCCTGCTTATGTGATTTACTGTCCTACCCAGATTAGTTTCTCCTGGATGCCATTTCCCAATTAGTTCCCTGTATATTTATAGCTCAGCCCTTCTGGTTAGTTACCAGTTTTTCTGTTTTCCAGCATCCCTCGCTGCCTGTATCCATGTTTATCCCTCAGTTTTGGTTTCTTATTTTGGACTTATTTAGTTATTTGTTGTTCTGTTGGTTCATCCATGTTGGACTTTCGTGTCTGTGCCCTGCAACACCTTTTGTTAATTTTTGTCAGTAAGATCAATCACATTTACAAGAGTTTTCATCAGACCTAAACATCTTGAGTCCACATGGGAGTCCTCAAGCTGAAATGAGGATCTCAGTGCTCTGTCACACAGATGGCAATCGAAAAACAACACTTAACACATACAGAGCAGGAATGACTCAGGTTGAAGGTATCAGTATCCCTCACTGTAGTGCTTTCCAAGATTGCCATCTAATAAAGAAGGACAGAGTAGCCACACACAGGCGTGGCTGCACAGTGGTGCTAAACCACAGATTACCTGCCTACTGTTTTGCTTTACTGGACTGTATAATGCACATTTAAGATGACAGAAGCCTTAAAATTGTGGTATTAAGAAAATCTCACAATTTTCTTTCATTTTTTAACACCCACTGGGATATAAAAAAAATTGATGTAACGCTAACCTGGTCTTTGTCAAAAAATCAATAGAGAGCCTCACAGACAGAAAAGAGAACAATTTTATAGCCGGATGTTGTTATCCCTTATTGTAGGAGTATATGAAATTTGTGTATTGGATTCCTGTAAACTTCAAGCTGTATAAAACTTTGAGTCAAAAGCTTGCCCAATACACAATTCATTACAATGAGGAAAGACCTGGACTTTTCTCTGCACGTTTCCTGAAGCATCCAAGATTAATTAGGTGATATAGGTCTGCTGATCCCACTGACAAGTAGGCAGTTGGTTGCAGGATCTAAACTATCGAAAATGTAATCCTGCTAGAATCTTTATGCACATACAGAGTAAATGACTCTGCAAATTGGGAGAGAAAAACAACTATATTGGCAATAAACAGGAGAGCCAACTCCAGTAGTTAGCCAACATCTCTGACGGACAAGAGGCGCTATTTGAAGACATACTGGTATGTGCACATTTTGGCTAAAGAAGAGTTCTGGTTGGAAAGGAAATAAAAAACATTTTCACTCACACTGTCAAAAAGGCCTCTTATTTAATTCTCCTTCTTGTTTTATCCAAACTACAAATGGCAAAGTTGTATTGGGATTGTAACTGCTGCCTTCATGGTTGACATGCTGCACAACACTCAATTTTCTTATCCCAATGAATTTTTGGCATATACAGTATGTTGTCTCTTTTGTGGGCTGTAGCCACAATTGGACTCGTTTCTTGAAAAACGAGATGACAAAATGTTAATTTGTGTGTTGGGAAAAAAAAAGTCTGCTCTTCTCAGTTTCAAGCTGACATTACTTAACAAAAGGTTCGATATTGTCATATTCTGTCTTCATGTAAGCTTTCAAATATAATATATGTTGAAGTACAAGCTATACTTTACACACAATGTTCTGAATGTGTTCTGTGACCGTGGTAGATAGATAACTTGTCTATCTAGGCTTACAATCCCTCTCTGTTGTCAAAATGCATGCAGATTGCTGCCATGTTGCTTGACCTCTGTGCAAAGGTCAATGAACTTAGAGAGAAAACCTGGTTGTGTATGCCACAAGTTATTTCTGATTTCTGCAATAAGCTTAGTGTTTGATGAGGATTCCCACAAATGACTAGATGTGGAGTTTGAGGTGGACAGTGACTGATCATCTTGGAAAAGTGCATTTCCAGCCTTTACCTTTGTAGCGAAAGGAAATCTGTATTAGAGTGACAACAGTGTCAAAAGTATTATTATTATTATTATTAGCATGGCAAATAGATAGAAATAGATTTGTGAGCAAGAAAACAAGTCTGGTGAAGAAAATCCCAAAGAAGAGTTGGTTTGGGAAAATATGCTAACAGGGCTATCATGTGTGGCATACTCAGGTAAAACCTTTTGGGTTTCCACAAGGGGGAGCATTCAGAAAATGATCAAAATCAAAAAAAGGAAAGATTTTGTCTGGAAGATCAACTGAAGGCATTAAATGTGTAGACATGTAATGCAGAACTTGGGGACAAAAACAGAAACTAATGAATTCTTCTTATAAGCATTCAGACAATGAAAAGGCTCAGGGTGAAAGGACAGTGATCAAATAATACAGAAAATCTTTTCTGTATCGCTCTTTAGAGCTTCAGTTTGTTACTGTGAATCACAGCCTTGGCTGTGCCCCTGCAATGCCTCCTACTTGACCCTGACCTCCACTGCCACCATAAAACAAAGATGGACAGAGCACGATGCCAGCAGACTCCTCCAATGATTCATTACTGACCACCAGAGTTTTCACATCAGCAAGCTGACTCACTGGGAAGGAAAACCACTTCCACATCAGAGTTTGCTACCATAACCCACCACAAAAGAAAGTGTGGGCACCCTCTAGCTGCCTCTCTAGCTCCTACTAATATTTTGAACTTGGCTAAAATTGAAGAAGCCATGACTACTGACTGGGCAAAAATATCTGGATAATATCCTTACACAAGACATCAGCAGACGACATCGCACTGATGGTGACAATAAAGCGTACAGGGATGATATGTAGGGTCAGACACCATGACATTCATGTACAGAATAGAAGACGAAGGAAGGTTAAGGAGAAAACTATCAAAGAGCTCCACATAGCAGCCCTAATGATGTACCAATCTGTCCAAGCTACAGCATCTGTGCCAAAACCCCTGGCTTCAACCATGTGTCAAGCTCCTGCCGAAGAAAGAGATGGCTCCAGAACAGGACGATATGACCTGGAAATCTGTTTCAAGTGCTTTCAGAAGGGACATTGAGCTGGAGAATCCCTCAACAGGGAACAACATAGCTGATGACAAGCATGGTGAAGCTGATTGAGGACAGGGGAAAACACAGGAGAAAAGTCCAGCTACTCTGACACGGTCGACGCTTGAAGTTGACGGTATTACACCCAGAGCGCACACACATGATAGTAAATATCCTATTCTCACACTTCTGACACAAACTGATGATAAATTGAGAATTCCAGCTCTTTCACTGTAAAGTGGCATCTGTGTCCAATCTGAAGTGTCAGGACGACACAATATTTTACTGTAACACTTGTGTGCAATGACGATTCAGGGAAAAGTGAACTTTATGCCTGTCACCACCTAAGTTCATTTAGGTTTTATCTAGTGTCCCGTTTTGTTATCATTTTAATTTCAATTCTCTCAAAGTGGTTAAATCTGAAGACATTTTTAGCCACCATAAGTGTATTCTCTTGTAATAGCTATATTGAGTTTGCCTGAGACAAATGCCCTAAATGCAAAATAATAATAAAAAAATCAATTAATAATTAGAACAATAAACAAGCAACCCATTCTTTAAGCTAAATAAACTGAATTTACACACACACACAGTACATGTAATCTGGGTCTGGCAATGCACCTCGCATATCTCTGTGGGAGTAAATGGTGACTTTGACAAACAGAGCTCCAAGGACAAATTTAGAAATGAATGCTTTATTTTCACATGCTTCTTCTGGTCAAACATAAATGTGCAGCTGTCATCCACGCAGTTTAGTCTATAAGGTTTTGGCCCTTTTACATGTCAGACACAGTGAAGCCCTGCTTGACATAGCAAACATCACTACGTAAACTCCCACTACAAGCATGAATTCAGATATGAACTCTCTACTCTTTTCTAATTTAAGTGTGCTCTCCTCATCCTGATCAGTGCTTATGAAATCCTGTTTTGGAGGTTAAGGGATGGGGGTGGGGGGTGGGGTCAGCTGACCTCACACTGACCACTGTGAAAGTGACATTTAGAGAGACTTTTTTTTGACAACCAACAAGAGCAGGTGGGAACAATGAAAGTTCTCTGTTGCACCAAAACACCAGGGTAGCCAAGGTAGTCTCACTTTTGCTTTATTGCTTCAGTGGTGAAGGAGGATTGATTGAGCTCTGCTTGTGCTCCGAGCTCCAGTCACCGGCCAACACTGGGCAACAGAGCAGTAAGGGGTGACGAACTGACTTGCCTCTGTACACGATGGCAAAACTCAGTCTGACATCTGTCCATATCTCAGTGTGACAAATGCAAACAAAACCAGCCAAGATAAAATCCTTATGCATTCAGTGAGTGATAATAATAAGTGGCCTTATTGAATGAAAGACTTTATAATGTCATATTCTGTCTCTATGCAATCTTTCACATATACCGCATGTTGATGTACAAACTGTCCACAATGTTTTGGATGTAGTCCATGAACAGGGCAGATAGATAACTTGTCTATATAAGTATTATATGCTTGCTGTCCCTTTTTGTCAAAAATGCTGCCGGTACAGTTATTTGACCCCTTTGCAAAGGAAAATAAGATGAATAAAAGGTAACCAGATTTTCACAGCATTCCAGAATGAGAAATAAACACGGTCTTGATTTTTGATAAGCTTAGATAAAAGACTTCGTTTTGCCATCCTGCAATGGCATGTTTCCCTTTCTGTCCTTGATGTTTTTTTATGTCAGTGTTAACTAAAGAATCAAGCACTTAAAAAAAAAAAATCTTTATTTTCTTTCTTAAATTTGTGCAGTGTCCAAATCCACTGTCCTATACAGTGGTGTGACACCTATACAAGTGTTTGTCCCCTTTCTGATTTCCAA
Source organism: Pelvicachromis taeniatus (assembly GCA_015108175.1). NCBI lineage: Eukaryota > Metazoa > Chordata > Actinopteri > Cichliformes > Cichlidae > Pelvicachromis > Pelvicachromis taeniatus. The sequence goes on from VURO01019271.1 coordinate 8,080, forward strand.
TTTTTGGTGTGTTTTTTCCGAGGTGGAAAGTAACAAAGTACAAATACTTCATTACTCCACGTAAGTAGAATTTACAGCTATCTGTATTTGACAGGGAGAGAAAAGAAAAAGAGCTAACAGCATTCAGAGATGGCAAAACATTTGAAAGACAGGACAGGAGAGGAATTAGAGAGATTACATTTAAAGGTAAGAACAGCTCAGTGGCACTCGATAAATGGAAATTTAAAGCTTACATCTAAGTCCTCATGTTTTTAAATCAGATATTGGGTATGTACATGTGAGACTGAAGTAAAGTTTGCATTATCGTTTATTATTATTTTATTATTACATTAATATAGCACAAGGTTTAGTTAGCTTTGCACCAAAGAAGTGATGTCATCCAAAGAGCTACTGTTTACTTTCTTACTTTGAGTACATTTCAGACCATGTATTGTTTTTACTTTTACTTATTTAAAGAAGATAAATCAGTACTTTCACTGGATTATTATTTTTTTCCAACACTAGTATCTGTATTTCTACTTAAGCACTGAATGTCTGTACTTTTCATATGATCCATAACACACCAGAAAGTCCACCCTCGAATGCTTTAAGAAAAACAAAATGCAGACTTTGGCCAAGTCAAAGTCCTGACCTGAAATCAATTGAGATTTTGTGGCATGAACTTAAAAAGGTAGTTCATGTTCAAACCCACTGATGTGGTTGAATTAGAAAATTCTGCAAAGATGAGTGGTCCAAAATCTCTCCACAGATCTGTAAAAGACTCATTGCCAGTTACTGCAAACAGCTGATTGCAGCTGTTGGTGCTAAGGGCGGCCCAACCAGTTATTAGGTTTAGGGTGAAATCACTTTTTCACACCAGGCCATGTAGGTTTGGATTTTTTCCCACTTAACAATAAGCACTTTCATTTAGAAACTGCATTTTGTGTTTATGTGTGTGATCTTTGTCTAATATTTACATTTGTTTGATGATCTGAAACACTTAAGTGTGACGCACACACAATAAATAGGAACCAGGATGATGGCAAACCACATTTTCACACCAAAGTAGGCTTTAGTACAGCGAAAAGAATCTGAATAAATTGTTTCACAGGGTCAAGCAGCATGATCAAAAACTGAAAATATAATTAAACACAACTGAATCAATATGTTTTTGTAAACATTTCTGAACAGTATCCAGTGCCACTTTCACTGATTATGTACTATACAGGTTCTCACAAGATCAAATAAATCAATAAATGAATGCATTGTGGAAAGATATGTGAGTTTATATAGTTTCATACAACTCCAGTTTTAAACATAAAGCACTACCAACCCCAGGGAGCTAATTTCAGATGTGTCCTTGGTTAAGAATCTCTGCTGGGGCTCAGTGGTGTACTGGGGTTTGGTCCTATCTGAGAAATTAACACAGTGAGCATGTGATAATGGAAGGGAAGTCTAACCATAGCAGTTTCAGTGAAACCCTGGGCACCCAGTAGCTCTTTCCACTGCGATAGTCTCTGGCAGATTTAACAACAGCTTGAAGTCACAGGGTACTTGAAAGGATGGCTATGGTTTTTTTTTTTTCTTGAAATGAATGAACAGCAACAAGCTTTAAGCTCTATTGTGGTAAAAGGAAATACCATATAAGAGCCTACTAAATGTGGTGTAATATAATGAATGTCATAATAAAGGGAATATTAAATGGGAAGACAAAATATTCAGGCTGGTAATTGACTCCTAAAATAGGACTGTAAATATAAGAGCAGTGATTACATTAGTTCTCTAACCACCTCCTTTTTCAAGTTTGTCCAAGGATGACCTACAAAAAAAAGACCATTTGGAAGCATGCTGTGGTGTTTTTTTACACAGTGCAGAAGAAAACTTGCCCTGCATGTCAAATTAATTTCACAAGTTCACATTTCAGGACTCCCTTTGCAGTAGAGGCCATAAAAAAAAAAAAAAAATAGAGGCGATGGAGGAGAAAGCTGAAAACAAAGTTGATGAAAGAATTGTTATAACAGAAATATTAACAAAAAAGCTTGGAGTCTAAAACAGAAGCCTTAACTGTCTTGGTGACAAAGTAAAACCACTGGACAAAGTGTTCATGCACGATGCGTCAAAGCTAAACGATCAAGTAAGAGGTTTTGGTATGAGGGTTTCCATTAGTTCAATATGCCTGATTAAATATGTTTTGGTTCAAGGTTAACTGGCACATTAAAGACATTGTGAAACTTCCTCTCACATTTTAGTTTAGTAATTTAATCAATTTATTTTTCCCTGCTGTCATTCAAGCGTACTCTTTTAAATGAAATCCTACACATCAGAGAAAAGTTTATGACTAATGGATATCATTCTTTTAGTCATCAAGACATCCAGCTGGTGAGCCTGGTTCTGCAAGAGGTTTCTTCCTGTTAAAAGGAAAGTTTTTCCTTTCCACTGTCACTAAAGCTCTTGCTCATAGGGGGTCATAATATTGTTGGTTTTTCTCTGTTTCCTTTATATTATTGTAGTGTTTTTACCTTACAGTATTGAACACCTTGAGGAACCTTGTTGTGATTTGGGGCTGTAAAAAATGAAATTGAATTGAATTAAATTAAATCTATTAAGTGTATCAAAGTGAAAATACCGTATATCTTCCAATAGTAGCCCCGGCATTTATTCAAAAAATTCAAAGCATTTAAAAGAGACCGGTGGTTATTGGAGACCGGCTCTTATTCCCTTGTCAGACGGAATGGACGTTTTGACTTGCCACTTCCATGGCATCCGATGACAAAGCATTTTGACACAAAAAGGTATTTGCCATATGATTTACTGCAGGAGGACAGTAGCCCAGATGCTACGAAAAGAGTAGTAGCGTACGGAAAAAGCGGTGGGTCATTGGAGATGGGTGTTTACTACAGACCGGCTACTATTGGAGACCGGCGTCTATTTGTCGTGACATGTTTCGAACCCGACATTTATTAGAAACAGGCGTCAATAAGAGACAGGCCACTACTAGAAGATATACGGTAATCTCACGATTCACATTGAACAACAATCCTTTAGCACAGGTTGGAGTTAGCAAGGAAAGCCTTTATGATGAGAGGAGACTTCACTTCCTACTAAAACCTTTGGTCTGGTGTAGCTACAAAACCATCTTGTGGAAAAGTTGACAGGTTTGAATGTGATAGCCAGTATATCCCGAGTTCAGTCTCTGCCACACGTAACTCTGGACAGTAATCCATTTGACAGGATGACAGATGTGAAGGAAGTGGTAGAAAATCTATGCTAAAACAGGCATTAAATTACTAATGCTCAGAGTATATATTAAGTATATATGCTTTGGCAAGTATGATTAAACTTTCTATTAAATATTAATTTTGCTGTGAACCTAATCCAAGCGTAAGCATGCTTATTTCTGGATGGAAATCACAACTTCCTCCTCCTCTTGTCCACCTGATTAATGCCAGGTATGCACACAAACCTCTTCTTTTATTTAAGGCCTATATGACAACTCTTGCCCACCAGCTGTCATCATTCAGTTTCTTGCTTCACCTTATTACTTGATCCTGCCTACGATTTCTCTCATTTCTTCCAACACCCAACAGTCACTTTTGGCAGATTATGTATTCAAATATCAGTGTTACCTGTCTGTGTACCTCACCTGATGACTTTGTATTGAATTGCCCCTCCTACAGAGTTGTTTATCTATTCATTTACTTAGACTGTAAGCTTCAAACTGACTTTTCCATCATCAAATGACTATGTAAACTGAACCAGACCAGTGTATTTTGCTGTGAGTTCAGTAATTACATAAGGAATATACACTAACTGGTTTCATTATTAGATTCATTGTTCAACTGCAAGTTAAAGCAATTATATTATTCACTAATCACATCACTCAAATGACCACTTGTTAAATGCAAGGTAGAAGAGCATCTCAAAACATATTGTATTTGCATGATTTGGAGTCCTCAGTACCAAACGAACATTGTTTAAACACCTAAAGTAGGCCAAATGCTGGACTAACAAAGTAATGGTAAATAACCTAGATTAGTCAGCGTACAAGTTGCTGTAATATCAGCATGGATTCACCCACTTTTCAAATTCCTTAAAAAGGTAAATCTGACTGTGTCATAATCCTGACATATACTGTGACATTTTATAATTTTTCATAAACCTGGGATTTCTCAATAGCAGCTTGATCTCATTTCATTTAATATGGAATAACATGCAGGGTAGAAAACAGGAAAAATGTGCTTTGATGTCAGAATATTCTTGGCTAGAGCAAATAAGATATGAAAGCCAGTGCTGCATCTAATTCTTAGAGATCATACAATGGCTTTTGCATTTCTAAACTCCCCTTTGTGTGACATGAAGCAGCAAGAACAGGTTTTGCCCTCTAATTATAATGTTGTATTTTGTCAATGAGTGATGACAATTTGCTCCGAACAGCTTTGCTCCATTTGGCTGCATAACGTCACTGTCACAATGATAAGACCATAATGGACAAAAAAACCCACTAAAATGAATGTGCAACACAAAGCCAAAGATAATGTTTTGCATAAAAAAAAAAAAAATTGATATTTTAGGAAAATGTGTATGTGCTTGCTTTGTTGTGTTCTGTAAGACCCAGCAAGTACTTGGTAAGAAAAACAACACAGCCACAAGTAGTTGTCTGGCAACTTCATGGTGGTTATTGCACTGTGCTGGCAAAAAGAAAAGAAAGTAACTTTTGGGGTATTTGTGTAGATTAAATAAGATATAGTGAGCTGATTATGGCACATTAGTAATGCTGGTAAGTTGATTTATTGACCTTCGAAGAGCTTGAGTAGCCAGTTTTACAGTTTTCTGGTTGCAAACTTGTGGTTTTGATCCTTTAATGTGGCAAATTCTGTTCATTTTTCATGGTACAATATTCCCAGGATACGGAAATGCATGCTCAGATGGGTAGGTTTTTAACAACACAAGTCGACAGAGGGTTTCATATAGAAAACAAACAAACAACAACAACAAAAAAACAAGACAAGAACACCAATAAAGTTCTATTTACCTGGTTAAGAGATCTTTACTGTGTAACCACATACTCTACAAACTCTGTGTGTGGAGACGAAAGTGTCTTAACAATCTGAGAAAGCATTTGACTTCGGTTCTGTGTAGCCTATCCAAGATTTACAACACCAAAGGGATAGGATTCTCTCTGTGTGATTATCCCATTTACATGCAAAACGGTATTGTGACGAATTTCTTTTCAACCTAAAGCTCTTTGCTTAAAACATGGAGCCTGAAAAATAATGTTCAAGCTTTGACAAAAGTCTCCTTCAATTACATGCCTCGGTGTCCAAGAGGAGTGCAATTTTTCTTTAGTTAAACGCACCCTAAAAGCTTTTTGTTCACTGTGAGCTACCAAATGCCACATATCATGACTAAATTCCCCATCTTAAGGAAATTAAGCTGTATTCTTGTTTTCTAGAAATTAAACCGGGCAAGCATTGATCAGAGAGGTGGCCATTGTAGGCCAGAGTACATACATTTACTGCATTGTGAAATAGTGTTTCCCCCCTTACTGATTTCTTATTGTCTTTGTATGTTTGTCAAACTTAAATATTTCAGCTCTTCAAACAAATTTAGATATTAGATGTAGATAACAGAAAATAAACACTGGATGACTTCCACAAACAACACAAAAGATGGAAGTCATCCATTCACTTTTCATTTCCATCCATCCATCCATCCTTCTTCTGCCGCTTATCCGGGGCCGGGTCGCGGGGGCAGCAGCCCAAGCAGAGAAGCCCAGACCTCCCTCTCCCCAGCCACCTCCTCCAGCTCATCCGGGGGAACACCAAGGCGTTCCCAGGCCAGCCGAGAGATATAATCTCTCCAGCGTGTCCTGGGTCTGCCCCGGGGCCTCCTCCCGGTGGGACATGCCCGGAACACCTCACCCAGGAGGCGCCCAGGAGGCATCCTTATCAGATGCCCGAACCACCTTAACTGGCTCCTTTCGATGCGGAGGAGTAGCGGCTCTACTCTGAGCTCCTCCCGGATGGCCGAACTTCTCACCCTATCCCTAAGGGAGAGTCCGGCCACCCTTCGGAGGAAGCCCATTTCCGCCGCTTGTATCCGCGATCTCGTTCTTTCGGTCACTACCCACAGCTCGTGACCATAGGT
>VURO01019273.1:0-11699 GCA_015108175.1 Pelvicachromis taeniatus
GACAGCGTTGCGTTCACTCGCTCCTCCTTTTGACGGATTTTGCCGTTTGATCAAGTTTAGTTTGATCTCAGTCGCTTTACACTACATTCAGTCATTCACACACTGGTGATGGCAAGCTACATTATAACCACAGCTGCCCTGGGGCGCACTGACAGAGACGAGGCTGCCGGACACAGGCGCCACCGGGCCCTCTGACCATCACCAGTAGGCAAACATGGGGTTAGTATCTTGCCCAAGGATACTTGGCATGTAGACTGGAGGAGCCTGGGATCAAACCACCGACCTTCCGGTTAGGAGGTGACCCGCTCTACCACCACATTGTGTTTTAAATAAGCTGCCACTACACATGTCGAGGATTTTTATCAAGACATAAAAATGGTGTTGCCATGCAAAACTGCATTTTATCTATCTGTTTGTATTTGCCACTGTTGGATATATTTTGCATTTGAACTGTTTATGTGCAAATGTTGGTGATTACAAACATTGTTGTTACAACTTTGCAATGACTAATACAGTCATAGTTTCTGGGAGTCATGCAACGTACAGTTTTTAAACCAACACCAAATTCTTCAAAAATCCCATTAAAGGGTTTATTTAAGATGGAACAATTGAACAGTGTTTTACAAGTGAGGAAAAAAATTGAAAGCATCTGGTTTTCATGTGACTGCGTAATACAACTATTAAATATTGTTCGCCCATAAAGTTAATGGAGTCGAGATGAGAAGAATAAAGTTTGACCTCTTGCGTGGGTCAAGCTTCAACAGCACTAGAGTGCTCATGGTCCATCTTTGTTGTATCTGTGTTTAGAGATACTAGCTGAGCGTGTGTATCGTATCTATAAAAGTCTTACTTTGTTACTGTGCATCTAATATTGTCTAGTAATATTTAACAGGTTCTCCAAATGTTCTGCATGGTACAGAATACAGATGTTTGCATTCATCTTATGTGAGGTATTAGGATGATGACAACATCATCTTATTACTTCCAGTGAAGACAGGGTTTTTCCTGGCTACCAGACTATTAGGGGGTAATTGCACACGTGTCTGCATACAGTAAGGACAATCATTCTCTATAGATTAATTTGTGAGAATTCATTCATTTTTTTCAACCATTTCTTAACAGAAATCATCCTGTAGTAAAAGAAGTACAAATTGACATAACTTGATTTAAAAATGAACAATTTTTTAATGATACCTCTGATTTCCTTTTGTAAGATTCACTATGGGTGGTACAGTGATGTAGTGCTTCTGTGCACTGTCTTCTTACCCGCCCCTGAATTTGAACTTTTATTGCTTTCTAAAAAGGAAGTGGCACTAGATATCAAGCACATATTTTCCTCTATTTTTGTTGTTACTAATAATCTGATGACCAATATCTCTAAATGTATCATTTACTGTTCTTTTCACACTTGTATCTTTTTCAGTGCTTGCCCATAAAAATAACATTTGACAAACTGTAAACTTTGTAACCCTGAATGGAATACTAAAACAGGTTATGTACAAAACAGTAATAATTTAGTAAATGCTGTAGTAACACCTGTCTGGGTTTGCTAATCTAACAGTGCAAACTGTAAATTAATAAAATAAATTGCCATAGATCTGTAGCGGAGGACATGCATGTGTTCACTCTGCATACAGTGTATGTAACTGATGTGAAGCTGGAGAGTTCTGAACATGCCATAACATTTATTCTGGGTGCATTAATACCTGCATTAATGTCTACCACCTTGTAATCAGACCACCCAAGGCTTATTTTAATGCCAAGTGTTAACAGAGGCCTACATGACATGGGTATGCCCTTGGATTTGTGTAACCTCACCCTGGGAATCTAATACTAACAGTTTGGTTCTGGTCTTTGATTGTTTCCAGAAATGTTGAATACTGCATTGAGAGCTCTTTTGCAATTCCTTTTTAATTATTACTGTCACCTTGAGTTATAGCCTTTTAAATGTTGGCCTGTAAGTCTGAAGGAGGCATTTATTACATCTCTAATTGCATCCAACACATGTCACCTCTCATCCTCACTCTTCACTATCTCCATCCAGTTCTGTTTTCCTCCTCATCTGCCATCTACAGCACATCGCCAAGTTCTTCACTTATTGAATCTTTCTCCTTTTCCAGAGCCAACTCCTGGTAGCCCTGAACTTGATCGCCTCTCCTTCTTCCTCTTCTTTCATCCAGACAGTGGAGAGCAGCCAGGAAAAGGCACTTTGTTGACCATCCAATCAGAAAGCAGTGACCAGATGGGTTCCATGTTGTTCTGTGTCCTCAAGCTAAAAGACTGTTACCATATCTCTGAATTAGAGAGCCTTGTTCTTCTGCAAGGCAAAAGTGACTTGATTTGCTCTATGAACCTCCACGTAAAGCACATGTGATTTACTTCTCTCTTAGATTAAAGTTGGATACTGTGGGGAAAACTGTTTTTGGTTTCATTTGTGACTGTCTGCCTCTCTGTGCTGTTACTTTTGATTTGAATGTGTCCAACTGTGCTCTAATCTTTATTTAGTTTGACATGAACTGAACCTTGTTGTAATAATAAAGGTGGATCTGTGGATTTTAAGGAAAATAAAAGATGCCGAATTGGTGAAAGCATTTGGTTTGGTGTTTTGGATTTGTAGGGCTTTACTGTGTCATGTTGGAAATAGAAAAAAAACCTGCTCAAGAGGTCTGGTAACATATTTTACAGATGTATTTTACTGCTCATTCAATATATTTTGTTGTATTTATTGCACCAGTTTTGATTTTTCAGACATCTGCTCATCTTGTTCAGCCTGCAAGGAGTCTAAAGAGGAGCTGATGGGTTTTCTGTTATCGCAGCTTTGATTTAAAGATGCAAAATTGTGAAACACCGGAAAAAGTTGTAGGATTTTATCACATAGCCATTTCTGGGATGTTTTAAGGCTTTTCCATGTTATCAGCGCTTCCATAAGGAAATCAGTTTTTCTTGTTTAACCTCTTGTCCATGTTTGCCATTTTAGATTTCAACATTGAGTCAATCATGACCGCGGTTGGAAGCCTTTGCCTTTTTACTGCATGTTTCTGAAAATCTTGAGTTATGGTTTGGACAATAAAAACAGTAGCTGAAAATCTTTCCCCTCAATTCCATTAATAAACACTGGCAAGAAGCAATTGTGCCCTCAACCAGTGCTTAATGCACCGCATATATGTTCTGATCATTTAAGTATCTGGGTATGACTAAAGTTTTAGTCAGGCAATCATTAGACAGGTGAAAAAACCAAAATGTTCAAAAGTACTCTGCAAATATCTTTATGTCTGTTAGACACTTCAAACCTTGTATACATGTGGAAATGGGTGCAGTTTCTCTCTAGGATTATACAGTAGACTGCAAGATTCAGTAAATCAATGCACTTATTTCCCATTTTCTTAGCAAAATGTCAAGACAGGCGGGGTGCCTTGAGACTTTTGCACAGTACTGAATGATTTACAAAGATAAATGGAAATGCAGTATATATTGTAAGGCAAAAACAATTCTAACTAGCATAAAAGTTGATATTTAGTGTGTGAACAGTCTTGTGTAAGCTTTGCTTTAAGTAGTCTTCATGAATAGTTATCCAGGCTTCTTGAAAGATATTTCAAGCTTTTATTTGGATGTTTGCTGACTTTTGTTCTGTTCTGGACTTCTTTAACTTACTTGAAGACGTTTCACCTCTCATCTGAGAAGCGTCTTCAGTTCTAAGAGTAAATGGTGGAGAGTCCCAGATTTAAGCCCTGTGGGAGTGTCACCCAAGAGGGTCATGGACCTGCTGTTGATCATCTACCTAATTACACGAGCAAAGGTGTGAAAACGAGTGTGGGTCACAATCGGTCAAGGTTTCCGGTGAACCCACTGTGAAACCTAGCTCCGCCCTATCATGTGATTTCCTGAGGTCAAAAGGCCCAGAATGTGAGTGGGTGTTAAGGCGTCTGGGAAGGGATCTCAAAACTGGATTATAGATGGCAGACAGTAGCTGAGTCCAAGTTCAGGGGCTGCATCCTATGTGGGCCGCATTTGTAGGCCGGTTACGTCACAGCGACGCGACGAAGACTGTCCCAATTTGAAGGCTGCTCCAAATGCGGCCGACAAATGCGTCCTTCATTTCCCGAATTTGAAAGACGGGTTGGGTGTATCCTTCGTGGCCCACCATATTCCAGAATTCATAGCGCAGCACAGCCAATTCCAGTTTCCCACTGGCGGCAGCAACGGAGATGGTAAAACTGAGGAGGTGGAAGCGGTAAGGGCGGGAACAGCTGGTGACGCAAATCTGAAGGCTAGACCGTCCCATTTCACAAGCCTCGCATTTCCGGCCTTCTCGGCCTTTGGAGGACCCAGGCCGGGTCTACGTGGGCCACGTAGACCGCGAAGGCCGGGTCCTCCGAAGGATGCAGCCCCTGAATTTGGACACAGCCAGTTGGTGCCGTAACCCACCACCTCTGTTCAAAGATGGTCGTTCACAATGGACATAGATGGCTTCTTTCACTCCTCTTTCAAACCACCTGTCTTCTCTGTCCAGCAATTCCCAAACTATCTAAGTATCAGGATAGTTTTTTATTGCATCAGGAATGTGTTTGAGATCATTGTCGTGCTGAAAAATAAAGCTGGATGATCCAAACCTGACTTTGTTCAGTTCTGGTAAAATCTCTTAACACCACTGTCTGACATGACAGAGCCTCCATTGTCTACAGATGCCTATACACTCACTGTGGTACTGCTCTCCTGAAAAAACAAAAAAACTCACATTTGGATTCATTGCTCCATAATACCTTTTACCACTGATTTCCAGTCCATTTCTTATGTAATTTAGCAACCTTACAAACAACTGTTTGTCATGGCTCTGGCAGTACCTGCTCCCTTTGTTTCCTGCTTTCCTCCATCTTACTTTCTCTCTCTCTTGCTCTCAGGTGAGAGCGGGCAGTGCCTTGGGTCACTCTTCTGCCTTTCTATCTGGTCTAGCCTGCACCTTGCTTTCCAGTCTATTCATTCTTGTAAATATAACTGAATGAGTCAACCACTCAGTGGGTTCAGCAGACTCAGCTGCTGTTCATATGATGATATCCAGCCAGCGGGTGTTTGGAAAGCATGAGCAAGTCTTGCACTTCCTAGCAAAAAGGCAGAAGGCCACCAATGTATGCTTAGATCAGCTGAGTAATGCAATTCAAAAGATAAATGTCAAACTCCTTCAGTCCTCACCCTTAGAAACAGTTCCTCCTCCCTAGCCAGAGGCTTCAGTAAGTCTAATCCCTCCTACTCAAGTATTTCCAATTCCTGATATCTTTGAAAATAGGAAAACCTCTGTCAAGGCTTTCTTCTCCCATGTTCTTTAGCTTGTGATACTCCTAATTAATTTACTTCAGTCTAAAATTTCTTACATTTTCAGTTTACTCAAAAGCAGAATTTAAAGTGTTAGACCATCTACTGCAAGCAGAAGCCACTACAAACTGCATATTAGATATGCTAGAGTAACCAGAAAGTTTCAGATTACTGAATTCTGTATGCTTGTTGCTGAAACCAGTTGGAATGATGGAGCTCATAAGGGATTATTCTAACATTCTTTACATGAGCCAGTACAAGATGAGCTGCTCTCTTGTGAGGACTCCACAATTGGCTTGAAAGAAGTGCAAACCCATCAAAGTAGTTCCCTCATTTGCTTAGTGCCATCTTCCATTTTCTGTACCCCTGCTCCAAACGCTTCCAGCATACCTTGGATGGTATCAGGACCCATGAAAATTCACCAAAACTTTCATGCCAGATACACCCTGGGATTTCCAGTCCTCCTTGGCAGGGTCAGGGACTCCAATAATTTGGTGTACTGGGAAGGTTATGATCCCAAGGAGAGGTCTCTGGTTCATTGCTCTCACGTCCTGGATCCCTTTCTAACTTTTACAAGACAAACCCAGACCAAGCTTGCAGGCCACCTAGAAGCATTTTTTTCTATCTTATTCTCGGGTAGAGTGTAGGCTGTACCCTGGGTCGTTGTTCTGTCCTACTTTCTGGTCCACTGCACACCTGCTTCCCATTTTCTCAACACTTCCCTCGAACAAATGGCCAGCTGAAACCTTCACTCTTGGCCAGATCATTGCTTCAAACATTGGGATTTGTCTAGTTTCCTGACCTTGTTTTGTCATCTCTGTTCCTAATTCCTCCAGCTGTGTATTTTGGCTGGATCCTGCAACCTGAAGAAATCGCTTGATGTGTCCTTGCCTCCAGTTGAACTTGCAAACCAAGATCTGGCAATTTCTCAACAATACTCACCCTGGAATATTTACCTGCTTGCTCACTCTCTACTGCTCCTTACCCTCAGAGCTGTCACCTGCCTTCCCCACCTGCAACTCAAAAAAGAGACCCAAATTAGAAGTCCATTCACAGTTCATTCCTTACATTCATTGGAAGCATTTCTAACCTGTTCTTTCTTCTCTAGCAATCATCTGGCACAACAGTGTTTGGACCCTCAAGCAAAATTCTTACCTGAAAGAACCTGAATCCTGAGTGCATCTTTGCTTGTGTAAATAAATGTGTAACGCTTGCACTGGTCTCTTTGGGTCTTGCTTATTTTTGAAGTAATAACACTTCTTGACAGCCACCCTTCCACCCTTGATAGAAAAACAGGATTTAAAATTGAACCATTGTCTGAAGATCTTCAGAAAGCCTGGGGCACTTGTGCTGAAGACCACTTTAAAGCAATTATAAGAAAGTCTGGCTCCTGTAAAGTTAGATAAAAAAAGATATGAGGTGTAGCTCAAAAGTTTGTATATACTGTGTATTGGTCATTTAACAAAACTGGACTATCACCAAACCCTATCTTTATCTTCAAGAAAGCATGACAATGAATAATACTGATACTAATTTCTTATCTTTCCAATAAACATTTGGCCAAACTGAAAAATCTGTAAGCAGGACTTAGGGCAACTGCGTGGCTTTTTGTGACCTTTTCAGTACAGGTGACTCACATTCATGTTACACTTCGCATTACACTGAATCATTTGATGCAATAACACTATAAAAATATAACTGTGCAACTGAGTTGACATCAAATGATAACTACATTTGCTATATTATCATCCTATGATTTGTTCTAAGAATACAGGTGTGTTCATTGTTTACCAGATCATCATCAGTGCAGAGGCATGTCCGAATTACATCGACACAATAAATGGAATGTATAGTGTTGATGTACAAATTGATTTTTTTCATGGCATTGTATGAATGGGGGAAACACACTATCAAAGCAATTTTTGGCACTTACACTTATACATTTACTTTATTCCTAAGCAAATTTAAAAAAAATTATAAATTTTGCCTTTATAGTGTGTTAAAACATAGCACTTTGACCATCACATTATTTTGTCTTTTCATTACTTGCAGTTTCATGTGAAAACTGCTATTTTAGTGAGATTATAAACTAATTTATTTATTCATTATTTTGGTACTTGCTCAGTGTGTAAAAATGTTCCCCATAGGCTCAGTTTACTATTTAGAAACAGCCATGCTAAGTGATGTAAAAATGTCTCACTGCCTCGTGCCCTCAGTGCATACTGTTTCGCCGAGTCTCATGCTGTGAGGAAAGAAAAATCAGCCTGCTAATGAAATGTACAGCCGACGCATACAAGGGACCAGATGGCCCCGTGCCTCAAGGCCTTTGCTTTTAATTTGTGCCTTAAATGCTGAGCTGAGCAGAGTTTAGGAGAAAGGTGAGAAGGACTTCAAAGTGTGTATAATAACTTAATAGAGAGATGTTTTCCCCGTGGCGCTGCCTGCCTGGGATTTTTAAAGGACGGGGTATAAGGCCCAGAATTCTCGACAGGATGGCTTAAATTCTAATCTACACCCCAGCAAAAGTCGCAACGCTTTAATGTAAAACAGCCGTCTGGAAAATCTTTTGAATTTTAATCACTTTGCAGATTTGGCTATTTCTTTCAGGGTTTTATTTAATCTTTTCTTGTTAGAAGCATAGAGATCAAGATGTGTGCCACAGTGTGCGCCACTTGCCCATTTTCTTTTAATATTTTGAGAGCAAATGCGCTCTGTGTCGCTTTTGTAAACAATTTGGAAAAGTAACATGAACAGCCTTGTGAACTGTACAAGAAATTCCATCACTGGTGTTTGCTGAGCTCGCAAGAAATTGTCATGGCTGAGTGTGTGCAGGCAGGAGAAGGACCCAAAATGCAGACTTCACGAAGGCACAAATAAACTCAAAACACCTTTAATGGTGGCTGGTGGAAAAATACAAAGGGTGATCCAGAACACAACTTAAATCCACTGTGAAACACGAAGGAAACACACAGCCGGAAGGGAAAGACATAAGGACGTTAACGACGCGACAGGGAGCACAGAAAGCACAGGACTAAAATACACAAGGCATAACGAGGGGAACGAGAGGCAGGAGGGGAACACGGCTGGGAGGTATCAGGGCTAACGAGAACAAGGAAGCAAAACTCGAGACCCAGACATGAGACAATGACCTTCAAAGTAAAACAGGAAACATAACACAGAGACAGACTCAGAGACATGGCTAGAACATAGACCAGACTATGGGAGAAACAGAGGGGACACAGGCAGGGGAGAGCAACACAAAGAGTGGACCCAAATCACAAAACCCTACTCAGAACATGGACAGAAATCCGTAACTGAAATCCACTATGTTGCTTATCGTGGTGGAGGGGTTTGTGTGTCCCCGGGATACCGGGGGCTATTTTGTCAGGGGGCTTTTGTCTCATGGCAGGGTTTCATGGGAGACCCTACAAAGAGTGATTCACAAACCCGTACGAGTGGAAGATCTAGGAAACAGTTCACTCCACCTGTCATAGGGTTACCGGGGCCCGGCCCTGGAGCCAAGCCCAGGGAAGGTGCCCAAGAGCGAGTTGGATAATTTCACATAGGCGGACTCAAAATATTGTCTCTGCTTTTTGCAGATGATGTGGTTCTGTTTGCTTTATCAGGTTGCGGCCTCCAGCTCGCAGACCCAGGACATGCTGGAGAGATTTTATCTCTCAGCTTGCCCAGGGGAACACCAAGGCTGGAGGAGGTGACTAGGGAGAGGGAGGCCTGGGCTTTTCTGATTAGGCTGCTGCCCCTGCGACCCGGCCCTGGATAAGAGGAAAAAGATGGATAGTCATCTGGACATGTCTCCATGCTCTCTTCTCTGTTTCTCATGATCTTAGAGACTTGGCTGGAGTTTCTCCTGCCCTTCCACTGTGCCAGTCAAGAAGCTGACCTCAAAGCCCATTGTTTGTCAGTGGTGCTATTTTCAGTCATTATGCAAATGTACTGTTTGTAAGGTTGGGGAAATGTGCATTCAGCTGAGACTGAAGGATTCACAAGAATGAGTGGCAAAACATTTCTCCCATTGTACCTTAATTAACACTATAATAGTGTTTCCCCAGTGACTCCAAAGTAAATTAAGCAAAAGAGAAAAAAGGAATCGCAATTTTAGCACATGTAAAAACCTGTAACGAAAACTTCATTCAAGTGTCTGTTTGACTTGTACAGTTTCAGATGGGATTCTCAGCACTCTGCACCACAAACTCTTGCCAATATATAGATAAAATCATATGTCATTTTGGTCTGAGTGAAAGCAGGGCCTTTAACCATGTTGGCGCAATGATCCCTCCTTTGGGCGGGGTGGCAAAAGATGACCTCTGCTTGGTAGGGATACCATAATAGCATCTGTGCGCTCGACAGTGTGTCATTACACACTAAATTTACATGAAACTCAAAAACCCCGGGTGGCAGGTCACAACGCAAACCCACGGGGGGTGAAGATCCTCCGGTGCATGTCCAACCATACACCACAGATGAGTGGAGATTATAGAACTGCTCCGCTTGTAATGTGGTCCTTTGTACATTTCAATGGTCGCAGAGGCATGTTTTACAACATTGGTACAAATTCATGAGATTGCTTTGTATTTATTCAACATGATATTTAATTATAACATAAACAGCCTGGGATAGTTTTATGTGGTTAACATAGAAAAGAAAATGAAGATGGTGGTAAAGGAAATGATCTGTTGTGAACAAAAAAAAGTACCAAATGTCTTCATTTCAACATTGCTGAGGGTTGTTTCTAGCAGTGCTACATAAACTCCATAAATTGAATTAGAAACTAATTCCTGAGGAGCGCGTTCATTTTTTACTGATAAGAAAAACATTGCTGGTTTTATTAAAAACAGCAAATGAGCAGTACAGCATGTCATGAGACGGCTCATATCTGCATAACAAAATTTGTGTTGAACATGCCTTCAGTAATGAGTGGTGGCAATGCCTCTGTCAGCCAAATCAAAAGCCTCGAAGTGTTACCCTTGCATGAAAGTCCCTTTAAACATTGTGGTCTGCAAAAAAAGTAAATCTTAGCTTAGTTGTAATACGCTTGTTGGGTAAACTGTGATTTATGCGTCACATAAAGTTCATAAATTGGAATAAAAGATTTACACAAAATATGCAAGTCCAGCTGACTCGAACCAGTTCAGTTCAATTGAATTTGTATAGAGCCAATCCAGTCGCTTCATAAAGACCGTACGATGTTAAAGAGAGAACCAAAGCATTTGGCGAGTGGAGAGGAAGATCGCCTGTTAATTACAAAGAGACTTGTGGAAGAACTATTCAAATAAGTGCAAAATGGCTATATTTTAAACTGGTGACTATCAGTTGAAACCGATGGTGTTAAGCATAAGGCCCAAGGGCCAGAATTGGCCTGGCAAAGACTCCAATTCACCCCACAGGACAGCTTTGGAAAATGTGATGAAGTGCATGTAGATTAGGAGCTTGTATGTTTTCAGGGTTAGCTTTTGTCATTCATACTACACCAAAGTAATTAAGTAATAGATGACGTTCCACATTTAAAATTATTTTTTTTTAATTCACATTTTCTGTAAATTGAAACAAAAGGAATTGTTTGCAAAGAGATATATTTTGCTGCACTGAAAAACACTTTGTGATTGATTTGCACACAGTCATTAGTTATTATTGAAATTTGGCTCTATTCCACAGTATGTCTTGTGTCCTGTCTTCCTCCCCTTATCCCCGAAACAACTGCAGCTGCCCCAAACTTACTGCCTGGTTCTGTCAGAGGTTTCTTCCTGTTAAAATGAAGTTTTTCCTTCCCCACTGTCACTTAGTTCTTGCTCATAGGGGTTGTCTGTTTCTTGAGGTTTTCTCTGTATTATTGTAAAGACTTTACCTTACAAATATAAAGTGCCTTGAGGCGACTTGTTGTGATTTGGCACTATATAAATAAACTTGAATTGAAGCTTAGTAATGGGTTTACTAACAGCTGCACAGTACAATAACTACACAGCACAACCTTTTTGTCTCTGTAATTATGCCATCTGTCTGCTCTCAAGCTAAAAGTAAGCTATTGTGTTTTTGTTTTATACTCTGTTGTATTCATAGAACAGGCTGTGTTATCTATCTCTGCCGGGATTCCTTCCAATTACTCTTTAGATCTGAAAGGATCCCTGACTTCAGAGGTTTGTGGAGTTAAAGCACACTAATGCAAAAGATTTTATTACCTGTTGGTAATGGGGAGATAAAAAAGCTAAACCTTTGCTGAACTTTGACAGAGAGGCACGTGAACGCTGTTCCTTATAGGTCAGTCCTTCACTTAGTGTTTGACAGGAAAGAAAATAATGAGGTGCTAGAAATTCTACCCTTTAAGACAGAACTGAAATCTCTCTCAACTTTGTGGATTATATTATGTTATGTTCGAT
>VURO01019274.1:0-13332 GCA_015108175.1 Pelvicachromis taeniatus
CTGTGTTCTTTTTGTGCAGTTTGTTTCAGTGTTACGGACTTGTGTTTTGTGTTCTTTTTGTGCAGTCTGTTTCAGCTGTTGAGCGGTGCATGCAAATTCAGCTGTGCCAGGGCCCGGTGCCGATTGGTGAGTGGAGATGCAGCTCTGATGCGACTGGTTGCAGCTGGAGGACCCGCCCTATAAAAGGAGGCTGGAGTACCATGGCGGGGAGGTCCTCGCGTCCTTCCTCACGGCCTGGCAGTGTACCTGTGGCAGTCGTTAGCTGTAGCACCGAATGTGCGATTGTGGAGGTGGAGTGAGTAGGGTTGAGCCGCCATTTCTTTTGATCCACAGTTTTCCCCTGTTTTTGAGTTGGTTAAGGAGTTCAGTCTCTGTCATTTTGTTTCGCCTTTGTTTTTGGTGAGGTCAGGGGTGTGGGTTTTGGTTAGGTGTGTTTTGTTTGTTATTTTGGCCTTGGCTCATCCCGAAGTTGGCCACTCCTGCGTTTCTGTTTTTGTGTGTAAATAAATTACGCCCGTAGACCACACTTGTCTCCTGTCACTGCTTGGGTCCGGGGGGGAGGGAGCGGGCACCTCTTTCATGTTACTGCCTGGCCCTAGACGGGTCGTAACACACGTATACCGACAGTATGCACAAGGCCACACACAAGTACACAGCATAAACAAAAATAAATAAATACATCACTCTCACTTCCAGCTGGTTAAAAATCCATCAGACAGCATCACATCCTTCAAATCCTGAATTCTCTTCATTGGCTTTGTATGGCTTATACAACTGACTTTTAGATTTTGCTGCTCGGTTTTAAAGCACGTCAAAGACAGGTCCCATGCTAGGACTAAAACTGACTTTATATGAGCCAGTTCAGGAGGGTGTACTGCAAAGCAAGTTCACTAAGGAAAGGAATGCATACATTTAAAGAAAGCTCTTAAAACATGTGGTCATCCCAAGTTCGCCTTCATCAAATCAGGGAAAATGCATAAGAAAGAAGGCTAGACACCAAGTTGGGAGAAACAGAACGACAAACAGAACGTTGTCACCGCTTATGTAGCAGGTTTATCAGAGAAACTCAGAATTTTCTCCAAGCACGATATCCCAGTGCAGTTCAGACCTAGCCACACACTCGGACAAAACCTAGTTCACCCCAAGGACAAAACTCCAAACACAAGCTAAAAAACAGTGTATGCTGTGCACTACTCTGGAGAAACCAAAAGCCAAACAGCTACTCCACAAATGGATGGCACAACATAGAAGAGCCACCTCGCCAGGACGAGACTCAACTGTACATCAGCACCTAAAGGACAAAGGTCACTCTTTCGAGGATGCCAGTGTTCACGTTTTGGATGTCTTGGTTTGAAAGAGGAGTGAAAGAAGCCATCTATGTCCACTGTGAATGACCATTTTTGAACAGAGGGGGTGTCTTACGACCTTTCCAGGCGCCTCAACCCCCCCACTCATATCTTATGTCAGGTGAGCTCAGTGGGTCACATAATAGGGTGATGCAAGGTCTCACAATGGTTTCACCCGAAACCTCTGCTGATAATAACCCATGCCTTTTATCACACCTTGGCTCATGTGGTGAGTCACATGATCAATAGTGGGTCAACAACCCTCTTAAGGGAAAACTCCCACTAGGCTTAAATACCTGGGACGCTCCACCGCTTGGTTTTAGAACTGAAGAAGCTTTTTGGATGAGAGGTGAAACATAATAGATCTCTCTGCATTGAACCATACTTGTTATTAATCTCTGGCTCTCTTCCACAGAATGTGTTTTAGCCTGTCTTCCTTCTCTCACCCCAACCGGCCGCCCCTCCCTGAGCCTGGTTCTGCCGGAGGTTTCTTCCTGTAAAAAGGGAGTTTTTCCTTCCCACTGTCGCCAAAGTGCTTGCTCATAGGGGGTCATATATTGTTGGGTTTTTCACTGTATGTATTATTGTAGGGTCTACCTTACAGTGTAAAGCGCCTTGAGGCGACTGTTGTTGTGATTTAGCACTATATAAATAAAATTGAATCAAATCTTCACGAAACTTAAAGATAACCAGTTGCTTTCTTTCCAAGCTCCTTAGATTCATCATAGGCGGTACGATGATGCTCCCCACAGTACAAGTACATACATATTTGGTTAATAGGCGCTTTTAATTGGTTGTAGGTGTGAATGGGTTTCTGTCTGTCTGCATTCACCTTGAAACTCTGGGACCTATCCAGTGTGTACCCCACCATTGCGAAGTAATGACGCTTTGTGCCCTTTCTATGCTGCCGATTGTGTGTAATATGACAATAGCACCTCTGAAACTTTAAATAAAAAAAAAAAATGCAGTTGTTTAAATTGTATGCATTAAAACAGTAAAGATTATCCATAGCCTAATAAAGGAGACGCTTCAGTTTGTCACCAGATCAAAGCAGAATTAATTTCACTGATAGATATTGTTAGTGATAAGTAGCCTACAAATGCAATAGAGCAGTTGTCTAATGTTTGTTCTAGCAGCTGCAAATCCTGAAGTGGAAAAGAGACTGAACAAGATTAGGACTGTGCATACAAACATTTATACTGAAGACATACAAATTCCAGTGGCAATGACGCAGTTCGCTCCATTCTAACTTTTCCGTGGTGTTATAAAAAGGTTGTATAATCTACAGTATGTACAGTCGTGGCCAGAAGTTTACATACACTCATCATGGGTATGCATATCATCATAATTTTAAGTTTTTAACAGATTCTTTGAACTTCTCTTTTCCCAGGCATTGTATATATTGTTAAAAATGACAACGGTGCTCAAGTTTGAATTTATTTTGGATTTTATCTAATGCACATATGGTCTAAAATATGCACCCAGGCTCAAATATATACATACACTCACCTTGTTAGTATAATTACATCTGGTAGTTTCTCTTTGCCAGCATAAAAAGGATCAGTTGGACAGAACAACTTTATGAACAATGCAAAAGTCCAAAGGAACCCAGTGAAGATCTAAAGAGAACTGTGACATATTGGGAAGGTCACTTTACCAAAGTCTGGATGAAGACCCAAACTGTCACCTTCATTTGAGGGAAACTGGTTGGGTTGTACAGGAACCAGTGAGGCTCAAATCTGTTAAAAACTAGAAACGGCACAAACACCAGTGTCACCATCCACAGTGAAATTAGTTTTACATCATCATGGACTGAGTGGGCACTAACCTGCTCCACAATCAGCACCCTCAGCTTTGACTGAAATTCGGAGCTGTCCCTCATGGACAAGGAAAACGCCTTCTGGAGAAAAGTTTCACAATTCGATGTAATACAGATTGAGCTATTTGTCCACAGTGATAGGAGGCATGTTTGGAGAATGACAGGTGAGGTGTTCAGACCTAATGCTGACCTAAGGGGGCACCAACTGTCAAGCATGGCCGTGGTAGCGTCATTCTCTGGGGCTGTTTTGCTGATTGTGGTACTGTTACACTGTACAAAGTGGATGGAATAATGGAGGAGGACTACCTTCAACCAAAATATGTCTGGTTGAAGTGCAAGGACATTCAACCAAATATTAGTGTAGTTATGTATTTATATTTGACCCCATACTTTTGACCCTGTGTGGATTAGAGAAAAATCTAAAAGTTAAACTTGTGCACCCAATTGTTTTGTTTTTTTTAAATAGTATGCTCTATAAGCGTTCCATGCTAAAAAAAAAAAAAAAAGTCCACAAGTACCATAACATTCATGCCCGTACTGTGAATATAAACTCCTGACCATAGCACTTAAAGCATTCTGTAAATAACTTTAGGCTTCAGATGTCTAGCTAATTTACTGATCAAATCCATTTAAAACACTTCTTATATGCCGTCTTTTTTATTGTTATTTAAAAGGACAGCATGTCCAGCTCTAATAAAGTCTACATTTTCTGTCAAACCACTTCCTACAAACCCATTTTACTCTGGTGCTACAAAAATATTATTTCTACACACAACTCAAGACTCGAAGTGATGTGACTTCAGTAAGTGATTCACGCAACCACCACAGGATCCTTGGCAGGTATTTTATTTCATATATAGACGCTTTCTGTAATCAAATGTGAGTGCAATCAAACAACAGCAATACAAACATTACCAATGCAGTCTGAGAACCAAGAACAGGGTTAAAACAGGGAGTTCACTCACTCTACACAGCGAGCAGCTAGTAACCTCATGGACAACATCCAAAACAAAGGAGGGGGGGGGGAGAAAAGAAAGAAAAAAAGGGACAGTCTGCTGTTATGTGCACCTCCAACCCTCATGGTGGGGAGGAAGACCAGGGAGACTACTCAACTGCCTCCACCCCTTCTCCCCCACCTAATCCAACCCATCAACCGCGTCGCCATGAGTCCAACTTGCCCGCAGCTCTTCAGTGATAACAGCAGCAAGAAAAATAAAATCCAAATCATCTCTGCTTTTCAAACCTCAGGAGGTCCCTCAGGCTTAGTCTGTCTCAACCAATGGCTGTCCATCCTGGTCGATTAGAAAAAACCACGTAGCTGTACATGTAGAACCAAAGTCCTCATGCAGTGCCCTGCGAAGGTGGCACATCACATACGTGCACAGGTGGAAGTGGGAAGGGGGTGTGGGGGTTTATGGTTTTGTGTGTCTGTGTGAGATAGAGAGAGAGTGTGTGTGTGTGTGTGTCCGTGTCTTTTAAGAGGGAAGAAGCAAATGTGTTAGGTGTTTATCAGACCTAGGAGCACAAGAAAAAAAAAAAAGTCCGGGAGACGAAGAATTACATACAAAGTCCACCATTATCCACCATTTGTCTCCTCTTGGCCCTCCTTGAAACACTCTCAACACACAAACTCTCTCGCATACACACAAACGAACACACCACACACACACACACACAAGATAGGTCCTCATGTTATTGTGAAGTCAGGCATCAACATTCAAGAAAAGAAAAACAAAACAAAAACACCTCAATGGTAAAAATCATCTCTACCATCACAATGCTTCAGTTCATAAAATATTTTTTTCAGAGAAGTGATTCAGGTTTTTCCTCCAGGTTTAAAGCAGTATGCGTGTGTGTAGTAGTTGTCTTCGTCATCATCTTTGTCCCACTGCTGCAAACACACACACACACAGACACAGACACACGTGCGCGCACACACACACACACACACACACACACACACAACCAACATACGCACACTCACGCGCTCCAGCACACACCACGTGTCCTCATTTAGTGGAGGAAGACATGGCGCAATGGAGAGACACTCCTCCTCCCCAAGTGGACGCATGGATCACCAGGAGGAGACGGGGTTTCTTGCCGCAGCTACCAAGGGTCTTCCAGGTCACCGGCATTCTGGGTGAGGAAAGAAAAGGAAGAGAGGTGTGCCAGAATCGTTACTGCCACTTCTATCATTGTATGTGGTAATTAAACTCCTCCAGAAGCCTTAAATAATGGCAAACTTTCAACCTCACTGTCCCCCTCCCCCCGTTTTCTTTTTTAATATATTCAAACTGAATGGCTAATGGTGGAAAGCCGTTACATTCCCCTGCACAACCAGAACCTCCGATGACTCACCTTGCGGAGAATCACGAGGCCAGCTGTCAGACTGAAAAACAGGGGAGGAATGGAGAGAATGGCGTCCCTATAGTCTACATGGCTTCCTCTCGCTCCTCGCTCAGTTTGAATTTTCAAACCTGAGAGCTGGTTTAATTTTAAAGGAGACGACTCTTTAAAATGTCTTTAAGCAGCCGAGACGAGGTCAAGGCTCGAGCTAACAGCTGACAGAGGAGAGCAAGGAAGCTTCAGCAGTTTCCGAATACTTCACAGCCTACACAGACACATACACAACACAATAAATGGAGTAAAGGTCTACTAAAACTGTCAGGGAACAGTCCTGTATCAAATGCCACCATGTTGCATTGGGATTGGAATGATTAATCATGAAAATCACGAAAACTTCTGAATGGAAAAATGTGAATTTTTGAACTCCTTATGACAACTCCTGATCGGCAAGATGACTGATTTGGTACAGGGCCCGTATGAAAAATAGAAAAAAAAACCCCCAAGACATAAATACATACAGTTAGTTTACAGTGAGACACACTTGACACAAATCATTGCATTATACCTCAAATCCTTTTTATTTGTTCATTTGCAGAACTAACCTGTTCCACACAACCACATAGAAATCATAGAAATACAGCTCATACACACACGCGCGCGCGTGCGCACACACACGCCGTTTAGCATCACCTCCCCTCTGATAGTTAAGTGCTTTAGATATTGAAAAGGTAAGTGCAGTGCATGCATTACCAGAATACAGGGCTTGTATAGACTCACAATAACCTCCATCTACCTGAATAAGAATAAACCGTTGGAGGTCAAGCAGTCAGCTTCAATAAAACTTTTACATCGAGGTAAGTGTTTAAGATTGAGTCGTTCTGAACAGGCAATGGCACAACCTCTGAGGAATATAATATGCTGCAATGTGAGGTTTTTTTTTTTTTTTTTTAAACAAAAGCTACAAAGGACTCCTGGAAAACCTTGATTATTAATACCTTGAACTGATTACAGACAGAGAACCACGAAACATATCAACTGTAGTCCGAGTGTAATTCACCATACACATGTCAAACCCGGTATTTAAGGTTAACAGTACGACATCAGCCGTCACACCGATATGTATAGGTATCGCTTTTGTAAGGTAATATAGAGAAGGCAGGAGTACTTGTGGTCGCCATCCCACATGGAGTGCTACCTTCAGACTGACAGAACTGATGTAATCAAAGCACAGGAGTCCCAATGTCCCCCAAGTCCTAATCTTATCAGCAGTTGCCAGTTTTTACAGTTTGCCTTTCCCTGATCTATGGACTTTGTCAGAATAGCAGTTTTTAAGTTCAGCTGTGCTTTGGTAAATTTGCTAACAATAGGGTTGCAACATAGACTGTAAACAAAAGATAGCAGGAGCCACCAATTGGTTCGTGAGAGCTTTTGTGGTAGTTTTGCATTCAAACTGGATTACAGCAGCGAGAAGATATACCCACCCTAAATCATACACTGCTTTATCCACATTTTTTATCCTAACTGGGACCAACCTCTACAAAATGAGCATAATTTTATATTACATACGACTTGAAACTACAAATTGAGACGATAAAGCCTCCACGGAGTCATATAGCAATAATCACAAGTGTCATTTACAAATGTATATAACAGGACATCTTTTTAAAACCAAAAGGAGTCGCTCTTCCCTGCTGGGAATTAGAAGGAATCCAGGTTCATGGCACTTCTACATACTTTACTTTCCAGACCTGGAACTACGTCCATCTTTTATATACAGTCTATGGTTCCACGGGTTATGCTAATTAATGCTAACGTTCTGTTAGTAAGGCTCCAGTTTCCAGTTTGAAATACTAGTACTAAGTTGTGAACACGCCATCCAATCAAACAGCTGTTAACACAAATGTAGGTTGCATCATACAATGTAGTGCTTAGCATTTCAAGATAATGTGGCTATGCGCATGTTGCCATAAAAAAAAACAAAAAAAAAACAACAACAAAAAAAACCCTCAGTGCATGACTAAACATTTTTAGGGTGAACTATAATTGTAGCTCTGGCATCAAAATTGTATCCACTTAATAACTTTACTTTCTAATGTTCAAAGAGCCTGAGTCTGAAAATGTACACCCCCACCGCACTCCACCCCACCAATAACAGTATCAAGCGATTTATTTATGTAATCATGTGGAAGCTGCAAAGACCTAATTTGCACCCAGTCTGGTTTGAACAATCTATCATCGCTGAGCAGCTGACGGACTGTGTAACTGTCAAGTATCGCAAGCAATCAGAAACACACATTTCAGGAGTGATTACTGGGCTCTTGCTCGGTCAGTCAAACTCATGCAGACGCTCACACATAAACACACATACGTAAATACAAGAAGAGTGTGTTCTGAGTCTGTAGATGGGAGTTGGCCTGGAGGCAGTGCAAAAGGTTGCACAGCTGCAGTTCAGAATGTCTCCTCGTTGTTTCCTTTGTCAGTTCCTCCAGTGTATGAAGGTGTGGGGGTGAGGCTTGAGTGTGGGGATGAGGCTTAAGGGTGGGGTCGAGGGTGGGGTAAGCCAGAAGCAAATACTGATAAATGTAGGCCATAGAGTGCAATGTTCACTTTGGCTTCACTTGCCACTTTTGCATGTTAGAATTTTTTTTATTAATTCATTTTCATGGTCAACCATCAGCTTCTGTGATCAAGTTTGGGAATCCAAGCCAAAGTGGAAACAAAAAGGTAGAAAAATCAAAGAGTCCACATCTAATATGTCTCAGAAACAGAACTTGAATGGACAGAAAAGCCTTTTTTGTTGTTCCTAAAGAATTATTCGAATACAAAGCTGGAGATGGCTGATGTGGCCATTCAAGTTCTGTGATGAAGGACAGAGGAGGAGAGGTCATAGCGCATCTCACTAGAGCTCTGGGATAGGGTGGATGAGAGGGTGGGTGGGTATACAGGCAGGTGGTCAGTCAGAGGAGGGATCAGACTTTGGAATGGGCTCATCTTGGCTGGCCTCCAGCTCTGCAATGGCGGGTGAGGGCGGGGGCGAAGGGGGGGAGGGAGGGGAGGCGGGTTCGTCCTGGTTGTCACAGTCGTCGGTCGTCCTCCTTCTCTCCCCTGCTCTCTCAACAGCGCTCTCCCCCCGCAGATGGTAGGTAGCCAGGGAGTCCTCCAGCACCGTGCGGTACTGCCCCCGGTGGTGCAGGCGGAACTGCCGAAGAGCCTCCAGCAGATGAGATGCCGTGCTGCCACCTCCCTCCTCACTCTCCTCCTCCTCCTCTCCCCCCGCACAGGCCTGAGGTGACACGCCAGGGTCAGACTCTGCAGGCACGCTCCATTGTCAAACACACACCAGCACATATATACACACACACACACACATCACCTTACAAGCAGCGGCACATCACACACAGACATCTACCACACAGCAGCATCACAGTGTCAAGAGACATACTTGCACCAGACAGACAGGCCCATGCAAACGCTACCTCTGACCCTTCTGACCAACAACCCTTTGTGATATTTGCTGTGTAGTGTAACAAGGGGAGGGGGAATTCATCAGTACCCAGAAGCCCAAAGAAAAGAGCCTGCAAGGCAAGACTCCACTGACATTAATACAACAAATGCACCCATACATTTATGCACACACTTCTTCACATTCACCCTGGTGGGCCATTCAAGACCTGACACTGATCTCGTCTTCACTCTGAAGACGTTTGTAAAAACGCCTGCAGCCTTCCTTTAAAGATGCTGGATGTGGAATTCCCTGCTCTAACATCATACCCATTTCCTGCAGTATAAACAGAATGCTGGAGTTTAAACCTCATGTCTTTTTCCAGTTGCTGTCATATTATTTGCAGCTGTAAATACTTCGTACTATTTCTTTTTATTTATCTTTTAATAGCGACAGCATGGTGTTACACATCTTAAACTACACTGAAAACATCCCAGATTTATGATTTAATTTGATTGTGTGCGATAACATTGAAACATTTATTTATACAAGGTACCAAGAAAAAAAATCTGCGATTCTGTCCGTACAAAAAAAACTTGTGCTATCCCGATTAGGTGGCCTTGTGGAAGTCCCTATCTGACCACATCATTGTGTTTAATTTCGCACAATGTTATTTTAATGAACTTAAAAAATGACAACTAAAATCTGACGTGGGTTTTACTTATTAAAATTAGGACTCACAGAACCTTTGGGTCACATCCCATATAAATGTGTTTGAATAGACAAATCAATGTTTTTGAGCAGAATCATGATGCCAGGGGAGTGTTAACATCTAATTTAATTTACATAATCTTTGGCTTTGGATTTCTTAGACAAACACAGCAATCACAATGCAGCATGGGTACTTTAATCATTGGGTAATTAGAGCACAGATGATCCTGACATTGTTTTTGTAAGCAGTGTGCATACCTGTTCTATGTTACAGAAGAATACTCTTATTTTTTTTTATTTACATTGATTTCCACCTAGTCAAAAAGACATGAGACAGAAAACAGTAAGCCAAAGGCCTCTTTGGAATAGATAGGTCTGTTGAGAGGATTTCTGCAAAACGTACACACAGATTTGAATTTACAAGATGTGAGGCTACAACTAGCTTAAAAACATTTAGATTTTGGATTTTGATCTTAGAATTTTTTAGAGAGATTTTTTTTTAACATTGTGAGAAAGCTCAAAAGCTGGACATTTCAGGCAGTATCTTCACAAAAAATATCCGACTGAAGACCTCATCTTGAAGTTTCAGAAAGTGTCAAAAAACAAATCTGGGTTCAAATATCCTTCTGAATCCAATCACTCAGTGCTTTGGAGAAGTATGCAAAAATTACTTGATTGCTATGTAGTGACAACAAATCATGAGATTTGCGAGGAAAGTTAGAAAAAGGCTTCCCGATGAGGTGAAAATTTTTTTTTGTTAAATGTCCTCCAAGCATTTGTTTAAGTGCACACATCGAGCATATGAAACTGATAAACGAGAATCCACCTTAAATAAGCCATGACTACTCAGTTTATCAGTAACATGAAGTAAATGTTTAATCTAACAAATAAAGCTAGCGCGTTCTTTTGAATGATTTTCTGCTGCCAGGTTTCCAATCGTAAAAAAAACAAAAAGCAGATGCTTTCAAAAAGATGTTTTCAAGCATTAACTATATGAATGGTTTAAAGGATATGCGCTCACTGCTGAGAGGTTCAACAGGTTTATCGAGGTCTTACTATACATCCCGTTTCGATGATAAATGTGAAATAGAAACAGACGCTTGGAGCTTCCGTGCTTTTCAACGTGGAATGCAGTCAACTGAGGTTCCCTGAGCCTGTCAAGGTTATTCCATTTATTCTATCCCCCGCCCTCTTTCACACTTATATCACATTCATTTTCTCTCGCTCTCACACATACATACAGCAGCACACAGAAAGAGTGTCCTTGTCTGGGCTGGTGTTTGTTTATGAGGTTATGTTGAGGCAGGGTGAAAGGCTGAAGAGGTGAAGGGCGGGGGAGAGTTCAGAGAGAGGTTAACTCACCCCTTCTTCTTCTCTGTGAGGGTTCAGCCTGTTGTACACTGCTTCGATCACACTCCGCCTGCAAACACACAAACAACACATAGTTTCCTGCTTAGAGGAGACATACAGCCTTGACATAATGCAGCTTCTGTTCAGTCTCTGTAAATGTATATTGATTGAGGACTTAATGGAGCTAAAAGCGACTTTGTCAATTTTCAAGAATCCACCATTCATGCATAAGACGCTCCATAATCTCTTCATTCATGCGTGCAGTCAGTTGATGTGTTGGCGTTTTAAACGGCATGTTTATCCCAGGTTGTTGTGCATGCAACTAAAGGGTGCAGACACATGCGTTTCTCAGTGTTTTATCATCATCAAATCAAACAATATACTGACTTTTGAATTTGATGAAGAAAAAAAAATATCTAAACTTCTGACATTTTTAATGAACCCAGACTTTTTTAAGATGTGAGTCATATGCATCATCAAATGCCCTCTCTCCTAGTAAGACATGTGGATAAATGGCATCTTTGAATATATCTGACAGTTCGGGTGGAGTACGTGACTGATTCTGTGAAGAGCTGCATTATAAAAGCTACTGGCACCTATGGTATAAATGTGAAAATCCTAAGGGACTGTCAGAAAAGTTGCTCTCTAACCTTGAGGTCAAGGTTACCGGGAATTGAACTCATCTGAGATGTTTTTTTTGTAGCCGCACCTATGGGATGAATTTAAAAATCCTACGCTGCCTCATTCTTGAGTTATCGCATTTACAACATTTTCAGACAACCTGAACTCTGGCCTTGACCTTGAGGTCGAGGTCACCGAGATTTGAACTCCAAGGGAGATTTTTATCGTATGATTTGGAAAATCTTTCGCTCAAGTTATTGCATTCACAAGCTTGTGTGTTCACGCCGCCTGTCGAGGCAACGACAATACCTCATCAGCCTTTTTGGCTGAGGGATAAAAACTATTCCACCTTCTAAACCTGAAATGTGTTTAACATTAACCAGTAGGATGCACAAAATAAGAATAAAAAAAACTAATTTCTGTCAGAGCTATCTGACCTGTGTTATGCAGAGATCAGATCTAAACATTCAGGATAAGAATTCAATGAAAGATACAAGATTGGAAAAGCTTGGCAATCCATCCAAGCCAGTTATACACTCGTTCTGATAACATTTCACCAAGTGCACTAAAAAGCATAACCCTGTGTGTCGTGTGCTTTATTAAATGCCCTTCATAAGAAATGTGCTATGCAAACAAAGCTGTTTTTGGTGACTTGTGAGTTAAGGATTCAACTTGAACAACTAGTTCCTCGCACAAAATTAGAACTAAGTGTAAACATTGTGGTGATACATTTCTATGGGAATTAATCTATTCAAATTTTCAAGCCTTATAATAATAACTATACACAAGTTTTTGTTGTATATGTATGATTTTGTTGTATATTTACTTGCTGGCCAGGCCTCCACCAGGGGGAAGGTTGGGGATGTTCTCTGTGGCAATGCTCCTTAGGACAGATACCAGGTCAGGGACTCCTGCCTCACCACAGTTTCCCATAAGCTCTACAGACAAATGGAAAGATGACAAGAGCTAAAATACACAAAGTTATTCACAATTTTTGGAATTTAACCACCACCTTTCTCTACAAATGCACAATTACAAATTCACCCATAGTAAATCAGATAAACCCCTGCTTGCCTTCTGCTGCAGCAGCGCCCAATAGAAGACTTCAAATATTTGTACTACCTAAAAAAGACTTACTATGTCGAAGTTATATAGACAGCATCTAAGCACTGTATGTGGCCTTGTGTGTTTCACTTAACCTTTAGAAAAAGGCTGAACTATGACTAAAGACTTCACAAAAACCAACCACAAGTTTCAACCACAACATATCAGACGTGACAGTTTAAATACACTGCCTGGCCAAAAATAAAGTCGCCACCTGGATTTAACAAAGAAAATAGATACGAGCCTCCTATTGGACAATTACAGCATGGGCGATTATCTTTCAGCTGGCAGCAAGTTATTTAACCCCAACTGGTGTCGTGTATTGCTTCTCATGTCATAAACATTGATGTCGAAAGAAACATCAAGTGGTCGTGGAAAAGATGTTAGTGTGTTTGAGAAGGGTCAAATCATTGGCATGAATCAAGGAGAGAAAATATCTAAGGAGATTTAAGAAACTAAAATTGAGTTAAGAACTGTCCAACGCATTATTAACAAGTGGAAGGATAGTGGGGACCCATCGTCTTCAAGGAAGAAATGTGGCAGGGGGGAGGAAAAAAAAAAAGATTAAAAAAAAGATTAAAAATGAGTCGCAA
>VURO01019282.1:6855-22698 GCA_015108175.1 Pelvicachromis taeniatus
GTGGGGGAGGGGGGGGGGTGTGGTGTGTGTGTGTGTGTGTGTGTGTGTGTGTGTGTGTGTGTGTGTGTGTGTGTGTGTGTGTGTGTGTGTGTGTGTGCCGTTCCCATCGACAGCCAATCTACGCCCCGGCGCCCCACCCTTATGGGTTTTCTGTGACTAAAAAAGGTAAAAGGAGAGTATAATGATATAAAGACATGATGACTTCATCTTGGCTCTGGCCATTCAGCTCTTCAGCAGCTTCCAGACGCAGAGAGGCTGGAGGGAAGAAAGGAGGCTGAGAAAACAAGGGAGGGGGGAGGAAGCGAGGGAAAAGCGGCGTGCTGGCACAAAGCGTGAAATAAAGGTTGGGAATTATGGACCTGGAAGAAATGCGCCACAAAGGCCTCGTTCAAGGCCACAGGTGAAAATGGCCATTTCAGCTTTTAACACTTCAGAGGTTAAAACAACGAGACTGCAGTGGGTTGGGGGGGGGACCCTTGGTCACATGACAGAGGACTTATTGTCCACATGTGCAGAGAGGACGGTGTGTGCACGGCTGGGGGGTTCACGACCAATCAAACACTGTATGGCTCTGCAGTGTTTGATGATGACGTTTTTATTACACACAGCCGCGCTTTCTCTGGATGTACTGGAAGCTGTTCGGATCGATTATAATGTCACTTCCTGTCTTATGTGACGTAACAACAGCATGCCGACGACCGTGAAGTTAAAGTGATTAAACCCCAACACTACACCTGAGTGACGGTTGAACATTTCCATGGTTAGGTGTGATAACGGGGCGAACTGCCCAAAGACATGTCCAACATGTCCCCGTGTTAGGCCCTCTGCCTGGGCCTAGCTCCTGATCCACCCGCCCATACTGTGGCTGAACGGTCCACAGGTGGGCTGGCCCCAGAGGCTCGCCAACCAGCACCTGCCCCCCCATGCCTGGATCCAGGGTAGGCCTCAGGTAAACATGTTCCATTGTTTCAGAGGTCAGCCGGGACCGATCTGCCTCGGGAGACCCCACCAGGGTCAACGTGACACCTGCTGGCATCACTGGAGCCCACAAACCCCTTTGACACCATAAAGGCGTGATGGATGGAGGGCTCCTCAGAGGATCACAGGAGAGGTTCTAACCCTCCGCATGGAGCAAATGAAGGTGTTTTGGGTATGACCAAATGGGAGGAGACCTCCGAGTAGAGCCAGAACCCAGGTGGTGTCCCTGAAGAAGAGCTGACATGGGGGCTAAGCACAGGGAGGTGTGAGCTGAGGCAGCTCCTTCCTACACTGTGGGTGTGAAAGTCTCCTGCTGAACGAGCTGCTCGGTGCTCCTACTGCCTCATGAAGGGGGGGGGTTGATGGGTGTTAGCTTAGACAACATCCTCTCCTCCCCAACCTGCTCGATTGATTTCAGTGGACAGTCCCTCTTGACCAGTTTGCTAAGTTTCCCCCCGTCCCTCTCTGCCCCCCCCCCCACCCCACTCCAGCAGACCACAGCATCAAAGATGGCAGACGCCACCACAGTGTCGTGGAACGTCCTTAGCTGAAGTCAGCAGTGTACAGGGTGAAGAGGAAAGGGGGCGCACTGGTCCCTGAGGGGCCCCCGTGCTGCAGACGACCACCTCAGACATGCAGTCCCACAGCCTCATATACTGGGTTTACTGGTGAGGTAGTCAATAATCCACGAGGACAGCTGGTGGTCCACTCCCGCCCCCTGCAGCGTCCCCCTTAGCACCGAGGCTGGATCGTGTCGAAGGCGCTGGAGGAAAACACGACGCTCACAGAGCTGCTGGCGCCCTCCAGGTGAGAGAGCGCCCATGTCACCCACCCCCAGCCTAGGTCTCTCCTGACTACAGGACGAAGGTGGTGGAGTATGATCCTCTCCATGGTCTTCATCAGGTGTGAAGTCAGTGCAACTGTAATGTCACATCTACTTGTTGTTTGGTTAACAGTCAACGACATGTAAACTTCACAAACGATGGAGGAGAGCAGCAAAACCAGAAAGGTGTGTGTGGAGCTGCTGCTGATGAATAAGTAATCGCATTACTTTTTATTAGTAATTATAGACGATGTTTGTAATGTAGTAACTTTAAAAAGTATTGTGTAACAACACCTGTCGTCACGAAGGATTGAACGTCATTAATGACCAAACTGTGTGCATGAAAACTGCCACAGGGCTTCAAGTTTGACACAACATCACTGATCCTCTCATCTCCATCAATACACGGACAAAGAGCAGCACGTGCAGTTTTCTAGGCTCTGTTCATTGATCCTGTGTGTGGGTCTTCTGTTGGAGGGCAACGCAGGGCCGAGTCAGGTTCGGCTGTTCAGGAGGCCAAAGAGGGCAAGGGGGACACGAGGGAGGGAGGAGGGTAAGAGGGGGAGGTTATCTGAAAGGAGTCGAGATAAAACTACAGATATTTCTGAGGTCAAGCAGAAAGGGGGGGTTCTGGAGAGGGAAGGGAGCTTGGGGAGGGGTTAAAGGAAAGAGTGGAGGTAAATGAAAAGGAAGGGCAGAAATGGGGGAGGGCGGGAAACAGCAGTTAATGAGGGCGAGCCTGCTCTCGCTGGGGCGTCGAACGAGCAGCCATTACTTGGCAAACACACACTGGGAACTCCTATCGCTGAGAGGACCGCAGCTGCAGGCACTGCTTCCACATCAATGTCAGTTTGCCTCCCAACTGCCGGCACGAGATAACGAAACAGAGCGCCACATTCACACGGCTTCAAAATGCAGATCGCCGGGGCAAAGACGTCTGAGCTCTTCTGAACAGTTCAACAGTGTGTGTGTTAAGGACATGTGGGCAGCACGGGGGGGGCTCGGTCATGGGTCAGGGCTGCAGTTAACCCAGAAGGTGCTGAGCTCTTGTAACGGGTGGAATTGTGACCACAGAAAGGTTCGGGCAGGTGTGGATCCACCATGCTACATAAAGCTGACAGCATGACAGAAACCCCAAACACACACACACTGGAACACTGTGTGTGATGGCCTGGCCTCCCCAGAGCCTGGACATCAGTATGAAGCAGTGTGATGACGCCGACAGGCAGCCAACATCCAGATCACAGATCGCCCCCCTGCAGCCTGGAGCTCCACTCCTGAAGGATACTCCAGGAAATGACAAGAAGGTTCCTCACAGAGTTCACACTGTCCAAGCAAGAAGGGGGTCCCACCAGACACTGACCCCTGTCAAACAGTGTGTGTGGAGCTGCAGACTCCATGTTTGTGAGTGTGTGTGGAGCTGCAGACTCCATGTTTGTGAGTGTGTGTGTGGAGCTGCAGACTCCATGTTTGTGAGTGTGTGTGTGTGGAGCTGCAGACTCCATGTTTGTGAGTGTGTGTGTGGAGCTGCAGACTCCATGTTTGTGAGTGTGTGTGTGGAGCTGCAGACTCCATGTTTGTGAGTGTGTGTGTGGAGCTGCAGACTCCATGTTTGTGTGTGTGTGTGGAGCTGCAGACTCCATGTTTGTGAGTGTGTGTGGAGCTGCAGACTCCATGTTTGTGAGTGTGTGTGTGGAGCTGCAGACTCCATGTTTGTGAGTGTGTGTGTGTGGAGCTGCAGACTCCATGTTTGTGAGTGTGTGTGGAGCTGCAGCAGCACGGTCCTGCTAACAGGGCGATGGCCTCTTGGCTTTAGCGGTCATGTGTTTCAGAGCAGAAATGTGGCACCTGACCTCAACATTACAGCTCTGTGAACACATGTGCACCGACACACACACAGAGGAGCACATGACTGCACGACAAGCTCATATACCCCCACATCACAATGTGATCGTGCAGACGGGGGGACCTCTGGAGCAGCCATGGTGAGAGTGTGAGCCGGCAGCAGAACATGTGGCTGTGTTCACAGGAAAACCAGGAAGAGTGTGTGTGTGTGTTTCCTTGTTCACACACAGTGGGACCATAAATAGTCGCTGCTATCAGCAGTGTGGGCATTCCAAGACAGAGCAGTGTACTATCAACATGGAGGGCAGACCTGCCTCTCGGGTTTCTCACACACTCGGAAGGAGAGAGGGAGGAAGGGCGGAGCGGGGAAAGTTTCCAGCTGGAGCTGGACCTTTCTGCATTAGAAGCCTGAGTGAAAAGTGACGCCGCTTATAGCTTTGTTTTTGTTTGTTCAACTATTCTGACCTTACTTATACAATCTGACATCACTGGAAATGTTTCCATACGGGCTACGTTGGCCCTTAGTCAGCCTCTGCTTAGTCTGCTCATGGACCTGAGTGAAAATGTTCTTCACGTCTTCAGGCCGGGCTGGGGTGAAGAAGTGGCGTCTGTTCTCAGATCGTGTTGACACAGACACACACACACAAAAAAAAGCCTGCACTGTTGCACTGATTAGCTAAGACGAAGAGCACGTCATCGTTGAAGATAACAGCGAACTCCACCTGAGCTGATAATAGTCTTTAATAATCTCATTGTAGCTTACACCGGAGCGTCAGGTCATTGTCTGTCCACAGCAAACTATTCTAGCTGCGTCCCCG
This sequence comes from Pelvicachromis taeniatus, assembly GCA_015108175.1. Lineage (NCBI taxonomy): Eukaryota > Metazoa > Chordata > Actinopteri > Cichliformes > Cichlidae > Pelvicachromis > Pelvicachromis taeniatus. The sequence continues at coordinate 11,320 of VURO01019282.1, forward strand.
CTTCCCTTTAACCCAACTGTCTTCTGATTGGCTGTCCCTAGCAATCAAGAGCAGGTGGGTGGGGCTTCTGTCCCCATAGCGACAACTGACACGGGTTGAAGTCGTTTGTTCAGGGCAGGATGTGCTCTCGGGTGACAGCTCAAAGGTTTGTCTACTGTGTGCAAACTGCAAGTTTGAACTCGATTTCACAGCTTTGAGCATTACAAAGTCAAAGCACGTCATTGGGCAGCAGTGCTTTGTGCTGTGGCTCAAAGTCTCATCGTTTTTCATTTCTTCCAAAAGTGTCAATTCTCCTGACCGCCGTTTTTTGCAAGCATACAAAAGAGAAACTGCTGACCCAGCAGGTGGAAAGCATCTCCAACCTACCTGCTCTTTGCTGTTAGCTTCCTCTATGCTAGGTTAACTAGTGAGCAACGCATTGCTGCAGGTGTGTGGCATCGCAAACAGAACAATGTAAAAGTCATGCCAGAGCGATGTGATCAATCATCCCTAACAACTGCAGCAGTCTAAAGTGACTCAGCTCTGCAGACAAGAAGAATACATGCAGATCAAAGCTACGTTTGGCAGCGTTTTCCATGAAATGTGTTTCCTTCAACTTCAAACTCAGATCACGTCAAACAGAGATGCTGTGAACTCAACATAAAGGGAGGAACTCAGTGGTGGATAAAAGAGCTGAAAGATGATGAGAGCGTTTAAAAAAGAGCAAAAGGACGAGCTGATAAAAAGGTTGATTCAAAGACGACAAACACAACAAAGGAGCGACGCAGCTGGAAGCTGCGCATCAAAATAACTCGCCGCGAGGAGAGTAAAGCAGAAAGACTGGGACGAACACACGGGGCGTGCAGGGCGCTGTTTTTATGGCGCTTTTTCACTCATGGTCCGTTGAGAAGGCTCTGTTGTTTCAGCCCCATGAGTGTGACTGTCTGGCTGCAGTCTGACCGTGGCTGCCTCACCGAGAAGATCGTGACTGTCAGAAGCACGGCCAAACATCAAGCGACCCGCTGGAAAAATACACGTCTCAAATATCACCTTTAACCCCCCGCGGCCGGCGCCTTCAGACTGCTCGACTTCCTCGAACCATACAGACTTTGGCCTCCCGCCGCCTGCGTGACAGTGATGTCCAAACCTAAACAAAACTCGAATTCAAGAATTTCTCCGTGTTTTCAGTCTAAATGACGGCCGGCTTCTCCAAGACGTTTTTAACCAGCTTTATATTCCTGGTTTCAAAGCTGCCAGAGCGGGCTGAATGACAGCTTTGCTGACACTAGGTGGCCATTACAGTCATGCTCCTTATCGCTTTATTCAGACACGCCGATACAGCACCGCATCGCCTCTCATCTCAGCACTGGACCGCTTTATAGACTCTTTTCAGTTCAATTCAGTTTTATTTACATAGTACCAATTCACAACAGCAGCTGCCTCAAGTGGTTTATGCTGCAAAGACAAGAACACAGAGAAAACTCTAACAGCCCAAACTGGATCCTGCACTCAGCGACAGTGGGAAGGAAAAACTCCCTTTTAACAGGAAGAATTGGGCTCAGGGAGGGGAAGACACAGCATGGAAGAGAACCAAAGATCTGTGCTACCTCACTAGTGCATAAAGAATATAACCCGGGGTATTTGTAGTAGCAACATTCACATAATTAGAAATAATAAAGCTCCAGTTTTAAAAAGGGGACATGCCTGCAAAACCACAAACTCACTTCCAGTTTCAGGGCTCAGCAACAGTTTTTTCTATATGATGCGACTACTATGTTGTGTATACGGTGTGAATTTAGGGTTATTATACGGTGGCCCTGAGAGGCCAAACGGACTGCAAAAGGAAAAACGCTGCAAAAGCACACAAAGCACAGCGGAGATGTTTGTGGGGAGACAATAACCCGACGGACCAGTTGCACGAACCAAAACATGCTAACAGTTGCGCTGGGACGGGGAGACACTCCAAAGGAGTGGGGGCGAGGTAAATGTGCAGTAATCTCATGATTCTTATAATACCACAGATATGTTTGCAGTGCTGGCGAGTAACGGAGTACATGTTTAAAATGGACACTACGGTCCGTCGGGTTATTGTCTCCCCACAAACATTTCTGTTGTGCTTTTGCAGCGTTTTTCCTTTTGCAGGTGTTTCTGAAGCGGCAGTCCGTTTGGCCTCTCAGGGCCACCGTATTATTAGATGTGCGAATACGCTGAAGTGTGTGTGCGTGAGTCCGTCCTGCACACACGAGCATGCAGCAGTCTCTGCAAGAAAAATCTTTTAGTCCAAACATGAAAACGGCTCATTGAGGCAACGCCAAGCTTACACCTGCGCCCCATTAAACAGTTTAACCAGCAAGTTTAAAGGCGATCACATGATCAGCTGTTGTGATAGATTCCCGAGGAGTTGGACGGACGGACAGGGTTCAGGTCAAAGCGTTGACCAACACTGGGCTTATGTGGAAATGCTGCCACCACATAGGATTAAAGAGAAAACAAGAACCCGTCTAAACGCTGAAGGTTCTTCATTCTAAACTTGCAACACTGTAGCTCAAATGGACACATGCTACAAGTGGGTTTATTTCCCAACAGTTTTAAAGTGTTCAAGAAAATCTTTGGCTGGGCTTTAAAGGCCAGTGTACCACGCACTGGAAACCACTAAAGCTCTGCAGTACCTGGTAGAGGAAGCGCTGGCTGAACTGGTGCATGGCGCCCTGCAGCTGGCTGCGCTGGCTCTGCCACTGCTGGTAGTTTCGCACAGACTCGGCCGTGGGCCTCTGCCACGTGGTGGTTCTGGTGTTGTGGTCCACATAGTAGAACCTGCCCCGCTGGTCCACCCGTTTCTCCCAGCTGCAAGGGGGACACAGAGAGGGTGAGTCGGGCAGCGACGGGCGCTGTGGCTTTCAACAAGATTTTATTAATCGCTTCGAGAGTGGGTGGTTGCGTGGAAAAGCTGCTGATAGTAACAGCGCTTATTTATGGAGACGAGGAAAGACGAGAAAAGGAAGGAAAACAGCGAGGAGGCAGACAGAGAGGAGGATTCAGGAAAGGAAAGAGGGAATAGAGGCATAAGGCATGTTTCCTTTTTTAGGAGGGTCACGTTATTCCAAGGCTTTAGATTAGTGCTCCAGTAAAAACCTAAAAGTCCACTGTGAGAGGCTGAAGCTTTGTTTCACTACGTTATCACTGCTGGTTTATTGTCCCGAAGCCTGCAGTTACGCACCATCAGTGAAAACAATGGAAAAGGTTTCTGACTGACACTAAGCAGCACTCAGCTGTTCATGCTCATGCTATTCTCCCCCCGAGACTGGAGGTCTGGACTTGGACTGAGATAGTGACAGTCTACTTAAAGACAAAGACACAGAATAGACCCACAGAGGACACACACATGAACAGAGCCCCCCTCCCCAGCACACACAGAGCCAGGTGTGACCAGGACCAAGCTGCTGCTGTTCTTGTATCTCTGACTGAAGTCCAGCAGCATCGGCTTCCCCGGGCTGAAGGCAGTCAGAGCAGCGTTAAAAATCCAAACAAATAAATAGTGGCGTACAGCGGTACCTCCGCTCTGGTGAAAATGCTACATTTTTTTACCTTTCATACGTTTGGAGAACGGCACCAATGCTATAATACAAGCTGGCTCACAGACTCAGGAGCCTTTCAGGCTCCAGTCCAGGACTCGATCCACAAACAGACTCAGAAACCATGAATGCAAACATCAGGAGGAGAGCTGGGAAGGGGTCCTTCACCAGCCCAGGCTACCAGTGTACTGCTGCAGCATGTTCTGTTGCATGCCTGCATATTTATGTAACATGAAGTGTTAATAATTTGTACAGTGCAAATAGTTTTTTTAAGTAAAAGTTAGTAATAAAAACCAGCAACAGTCACAGTGACAGTAAGCAGTTCAATCGGCGGGTGAATCCATAAAGGACTATTACAGATCTAATATTTAATGAGACGCCCTGAGCTCTCGGGGGACTTCATGTGATATTTCACTGATGTAAACGCAGACACAGCAGCGGGATCGTGTGGCAGCAGGCAGAGGAGCTCGTTCTCAGACGACTGCAAACACAGCCGGCGCTCTGGTGGAGGGACAGCGTGTCTGACCACGACGCCTCGGCGCTTTCTTTAAAGTGCACGAGAAAACTCTGCTCCCGCTCTGATATTAGCGCTGGCTTGTTATTTACTGGAGCCGAGGAAAATCCCAGAGCCCGCAGAGGCCCGTCTCTTCGCCGTGGGGCTGTCTCTGACGCTCGCTACCAGTTATGGCACCGTGTCATTAAATATCTACTCCGTGTATTTCTGGGCATTTGTAGAGTCCCGTCACCGTGCTCAGATCATACAGTACAGTGTGGACACGTCCATCATTATTTATCACCACGTCAATCAAAAGCAGCACTTATGAGCTCCCGCGTCTGCCTGTGCTGGAGTTGCTTAAACAAAAGGTCAGCTTGTCTGCAGCCTGTGAAGGACAGCATCACTGATGGGAGAAAGGGCAACAATGAAGAAAGCAACATAAGGTGAACAATACGAGCATTCAACCTGCAGACATCAGAATATCCTGTTTACTGAGCATTTCTTCTGAATCTCAATAGTTTTCAGTTTTAAAGCTTAAAGTTAATCATAATAAAGTTATTTCTCCCACATGGCTGCCTGTGGAATCCAGAACCACATTTAAAATCCTCGACCAATCAGAGCTCACAGACAGCACCGTGTCGGTTGGAGCCCCTCGCGCTCACACTGCAGGCTTACATGTGGTTTCTCACATCTCTATGCAGACTGGGGGGCGGAGCCTTCAGCTTCCAGGTCTGGGACACAGACACAGTCCCGACTCTTAAGATCAGGCTTAAAACTTTACATTTTGATCAAGCGTATCGTTTGGGCTGGATCAGGTGACCCTCAGTCCTCCTTTAGTTATGCTGCAGTACGCCTAAGCTACTGGGGGCTTCCCATGATGCACTGCTTCTTCTTCACTCACTATGTGTCTATATACCTCTTTGCGTTGAATCATTTGTCATATTAATCTCTGGCTCTCTTCCACAGTGTGGCTGTGTCATAACAGATGCCCCCCCCCCGCTGGAGGCTTCTTCCTACTAAAAGGGAGTTTTTCCTTCCCATTGTCACCACCTGCTTGCTCATAGGGGGATGTAGCACCTTGAGATGACTGTTGTTGCTGCATTTATGCCTTGAAGTGTATCTTTAACCAACAGAAGTGGATAGACCAAACAGGGCATCTCACACGGGCTTCTGTGGAGGGCAGAGTGAGACTGGAGCTTCAGGCCGGACTCGTCACCATCTGGGTTGTTTCGCATCAAAGACTAAAGAGTGCTGCTCAGCAACACAGCCACAGACCTGATTACTGCTCTGTTAAGTTTCTCAGGCTGACTGCTACAGTGGACATCACGGCTACACTCAGGTCTGGTGCTATTTCTGCTCAACGCTAACCGTTTTAGTCACGATGTAATCATTTCATGTTTTGAAATGCTATACTGGATGTAAACAAGAGCTTTTCAGTTTAGTCTGTTTGGCCTAAAGACATGTTTTAAAAACCACCAACAAGAGCAGCTTAATGTAAATACAGAGTGGCTTTACTGTAAGAGGCGCTACGGGGAAACGGCATCGCGCAACACTGGAGAGGTTCGGTTGTGACCTCGGGTTACTGCTACAATGTGACAAGCTCTCCTCAGTCTCGTTTGGATTGCTTTCATTCTTCACTACTGCCTAACTACCCCCCCCATCCTCTAAACAGCTCCTGGTGTGTGCATCTGGACGGTTAGCGCGGTATTAATTGATCCTCTGAAGGGCCGCGGCGGCCGTCAGCCAGCACAGTGGTGGATGGAAGTACATGTGGCACGAAGAAAGGACTTTTGTTCTCTGGGCCCCCACGCTCTCGTTCCTTGTATGGAAAATCTGAGATGGAGGTTTAGGGGGGGGGGACCTTTTCCTAAAAACAGCCTCTCGCCCAGTCAAACTCTGAAAATCAATCAATACTCACTCCAAGTACAAATGTGGTAAAGAGGCTGAACTGTGGCGTTCTCAGTACGATGGCTCAGCACACAAACACAGCGTCACCGCCACAGCGTAACGTGTGTGAACGCGTACTCGAGTAAAACGACGCTTTGATCGGGCAGAACCTCAGACTGCGAGGGAACTTCACATGTTCAGCGTTAAAGTCACAGTCCAGCAAGGTCGCTTCAATGACGTCGCTGCAATCAGAGCTCACGGGGGCTCAGACGCCCCTCCCACCACCTCAGAGGCTGCTTTGGCTCCTTTCAACAGAAGCCAGTCAGCTGATGCAGAACAATCAAACACCCTGCTTGCTTTTCCATTGTCGCCACTGCCGACTCACACGCTCCACTGCTGTTAATAAACTTCTCTTTTGGCCAGTTTTGCTGTAAGTTTGACTTTTTTCTTTGTGTTGTTGTAATTTGGACTTTGATGTTTGAGGAAACTCTGGGAGGTGTAACAGAAGGAGCATCAGTGCGGCACAGGGCGCTTCAGCAGCTCCAGCTTGAACTAAATGCAAAGTGTGTAAAGAGCACAAATGTCTGCTCCTCCAGGCGTGAGGTCACAGCGTCTACCTCTGCTGCCGTGCCAGCTTCCTGGAGGAGGAACACTGCAGCATGATGACTTGTTTATCTTCGTGGGTTCCTTGTTGTCTTCATGCTTGTCTCCGAGCAAGCCAGCGTGTTACACAATCAGCTCTCAGCCCACGCAAAGCGTCATTACCACTGGGCGGCACACCAGTGGGCCTCTGTATCTGCTGTAATTAGCATAACCCTCCTCTATGTGGCCATTAATCTGGCATACATGCTTATTTAAGGACCGATGCTGCTTTTCCACATTTATGCTACTGTGTCAGATGGTGATGCCACAGAAGAAAGGGTGAAGGTGAGGCCTGAAGGCCCTTTAGTTTCAGAGGAAGGCTAAGACATGCGTCGGCCTACACAACCAGAGTCCTGATGGAGAAAACATTTCAAAGTGCAACGGGCGTACCCCGGTGGCAGTGGTCTCTCCCACGTTGTGGTTTTGGTGTTGTGGTCAACGTAGTACACTCTGCCATGAGGCAACACCCTCTGCTCCCAGCTGCACAGAGACAGAAGAGACAAGCACGCACAAATATTCATTTACCATCACACCCAAGACATCCCAGAGTTTCTTAGCCTGCCACACACACGTTAGACAGGGAGTGTCCCGTGATGTCATCAACCGCTAAATGTCTCTCGCTCCCCGGCGGCCATTCACACGTTTAAGCTGCCTCAACAAGTGAAGTTGTGTCCTCTATAAAAATCATTCCCGCCTGTGAACACAGCACTCACACTGGAAACACCATCTGAGTGGAACAATATTCAGTGATGTCATCACTGTCAATGATGCCCACGCTCTGCTGCAAACTGCATACACACCACATGGATTCTTATTGGACTCCTGGCAGATTTGACTGGGTTCAGAGTTCAGGTGACGGCAGCTACAAAAAGCAACCAGACGTCGTTTTATTACAGGATGAGGAATGAATGTTTTAGTGGGCGGGGCCTCAACGTTCTCACAATTAAGTTCTTGATGCATCCACAGCTTACAGGAAAGACCCGGGCCCACTCCGGCATCCACACAACCTCTATCTACATACAATGAAAAATGATCAATCGCTGCTTACTTTTAATATTTAACGGGCCTCACAGTCACACAGAAACAGTATATGTGGGGGTCAGGACCCCCCTCCACAAAGAATTGTGACTAAATTCTCAGAAATCAGAGAAAGTTGACGATTATGTTGATGAAGTAACATAATCATGTTTCTTGTTTCTCATCTGGATGAAGCTCACAGCAGCAGCTGGTGGGTGGGCTCGTCACTGGACCACTTCAGCTTGCCCACCAGCCTGGCAGTGGCGTGGACGACGCCATCGTTCCCTCTCTCACCTGGAGGCCGCTGGGAGCATCATGGTCTTTGATTCCATTTTGTGTAGTACTCTATTTTGTGTAGTACTGTATTCTGCTGTACACAGTACTTGATTCTTGTTGGATGGTATGTTATTCTACTGTGTCTTCTTTGTTACTGCTCTAACTTGGACTTTCTGCTGTGACCAGAACGTTTCCCACGTGTCAGGCTAATACAGGTTCACACTAAAATGATGCTTTGACACTCACACTGGTCTGGCCCACTTTCACTCAGCTCATTTATTTCACATCAGTTTTAAACTTCCATGACATGTATCCACTCTGCTAATCGCTGACCTGGGGGAGGCGCACTGTAAGTTGCTGTCATGACGTAGTTATGTGTAGATACACTGGCTCTTACCCTGCTGGGAGTGAGTCTGTGCTGGGCTCTGTGGTGCTGCTGCCGGCCGGCTCTGTGCCGGAGGCGGCGTCGGAGCCGGGCTCCACTGGGGCAGCCGGACCCGGGGCGTCCTGCTGACCAGGAGAGGGGCTGCTGCCGCTGCTGCTGGCAGCTGGAGACCTGCCCGACGGAGAAGACGGAGGAGGCGTGTGTCGGGACACCCCCCCGCGATTGTTCTCCAGTCCATTCGACGTCAACTCAACCTTATCTGAGAGAAGACACGAGCAGCAAGAAGCATGAGCAAAGCTGGGAAGAGGATGCGATGCGACAGTTAAAGAGTGAGTTGACCGATGGCTGCATAAGAGCTGGACCAAGAATGAGGAACGTTTTCTGTAGTCTGGCTGATAACAGGCAGCTGGAGCTGCACATGTCCTTTCTGTCCTCCAGTGCTGTCAAACAAACGCTTAAAGCACTTCTAATGACCTTAAAATTAAATGTTAAGTCTGGCCATCTTTAAATGGTATTAAGGGTGTTTCTGTTACCCCACAGCGAGTGGCCAATCCTGAAAGATCAAAACCAAATCGGTCACAAAAGGATTCACACATACAATAATGAGCTACTCAGTGGGGTCCCTGCAGGATCTCAATAAGAATTTAATATTTCTGTTCAACGTGGTCTCACAGTTTGGAACATCTTTCACAACACCACACAAACATCATGTGACATCTTTAGCAGTGACACACACTTTGGGTGTGTACACATCCTCGAAAACGTATTATCTAGAAAATGCTTGTGAAGAATTCCTATTATTTCTAATATTTATGTTATTAAAGTCGAACATTTGTACCATTTGTGACAAAGAAAAGCTTAAAACTATTTAACAAAGCCTTTACATTTACAGTTGAACGTTTTCCACAGAAGACACATATACAAGCTGCTGATTACACTTCTGCCTATGAACAGGTGTAACCGCATTTTAGCCACAGCTACGATTCGCTGCAGCGATGTGGTTATTGTCTTGGCTGCTCCCTTTTAGAAGCTTCCTCAGCAGTGAAACCACATAGATGTACAGACTCTTAGACTGTGCGTGACAGCCAGCAGGTCAGCACACTTTTATACCTCCGCTGTTTCCGAGGCTGCCGTGACTCTTAGAGGACCGCCGGCGAGCGCCGGATCCGGGGCTCTGCTCCTCACTCAGATCCCCGTTTGTCAGAGAGCTCCCTCTGGAGCCCCCCGGGGACTCACCCTGCGAACCCCCCACTGAGTGCCTGTTGCTCCTGAAAACAGAGAGAAAAGGGGAGAAAGAAAAGAAGAAGTCAACATCTGCAGTTTGCTTTATTTAAGGAATTTTATTCGCCTCCTTCGGTTCTATCCTTTGCTTTAGCGGCTCAGAGGTGTCAGCTACTTTTCCTGAACACCGTCATATTTTCCCCAACGCTAAATATAACTTTGCTTTTCTGAGGAGAAACAGAAAAACACGATGGCTTGCCCCCCAGGACTGAGGAATGCTGGGGCCGAGCTTGGACGGCGCGCACGTCTGCGTGTTTTCGTCACCGTGTTGATGCAGCGAGAACAGCACAGGACGCCTCCTGTCTGTTGGTGGCATGTCTTCATCTGCAGAAGAGAGACGTTGACCGCCTCGCCATGGGGCTGTGGGCCCAACTGTGCTTAATGCCCCCCCCACAGCGTTTAGAGGGAGACGCCATCTGACCCCATGCACTCCCGCAGCAAGGCTTGGAAATAAATGCAGCCTGCGCCACTATTATTATCTCACTGCCATTCTAGCCAGTGGGAGTGGGGGGGGGGGGGGGGGGCCCCCCCCCCCCCCCCCCTTTTTTTTTTTTTTTTTTTTTTTTTTTTTTCTCTTTTCTGCATTTATTTTGATGACAATCAGGCCTTAAGTCAGCTTCATGACTTTCATTAACCGCCTTTTAGAAACAGGTTAGGCAGGTTTAGCATTGCATCATCATCATCATCATCATCATCATCGTTGTTACTGTACCACAACGTCCGCACACTTGTGAAGGCAGCGGGTTGAAAGAAGCCTTTGTTTGCTTGTTGGGCCATAAAGAATCACGAAGCCTTTCAGGAAACAAACATTGAGACAGAGTAACGCTGAAATGATGGCTTTTATGAATACACTATTATTCTGGTGCTCAGCTATTCAACAGGAGACAATCTTGCCTTGTATTTGATGTTTGCCCGATAGGCCAGAAATGTGGCGTTTTATCGCCGTTCGAAAAATGAACCCGACCTTCTGTGTCGGCCCAAGCTCACCCCACACTGACAATACCCCACGAGGTGCCCGAATAAAATAAAATACCACATTTCCCTCCATGACAGCAAGCTGTGCACATCCAGGTCTGTTTTATGCAGATGCCAGATGGTGGGAATTATTACACTGTGACGCAACAATTTCAGAAGGGGATGAATGATGAGCTTGTGTGGAGAAAACCACAGCTAAGCACCTCACATACTGGAAGACACAGACGCAGAGTCTGCAACGGAGATGTTTCCAACAGCACACATGGAGGCACAAGTGCAACTGAAACATTGTTGCTGTGTTTTGGTAACTATTGAGAATAAAGATGACTTGGAAATGGGAGGACAAATCAAGCCTTCTCATAACTGATGACTTCCACCTAGAAACACTAGACATCATTTAAAAAGCTGGACTGTGTAATCTGTTGGAGGATGCTAACATCATGCCCGTCAAGCAGAGGCGGCACGTCCAAAACATCCACTGTGACTTCAAACAAGCTGGATGTGAAGCAGAAATGCGCCTGATGAAGTAAAGTATGCGAGTTACACACGAGTGAGGCCTACTGCGAGCTGTCGGCTGACCGCACAACCAAACGAAGACCTCACATGGATCAAACGAGCTGTTGTGCAGAGATGTTCATACAAATGTAACGTTTAGTCTTTGGAATCCACAGACTCAGAGGTTTATGGCGAACTCGATGTGATAACAGCACAGTGAGTTGGATGTTAACCATAGTTTTCCTCCATCCTTAAAATATTGTGGAAGCACCCAGAGCACCCAAATCCCAAACAGTCACAGTGTGTGTGTGTGTGTGTGTGTGTGTGTGTGTGTGTGTGTGTGTGTGTGTGTGTGTGTGTGTGTGTGTGTGTGT
>VURO01019283.1:0-22433 GCA_015108175.1 Pelvicachromis taeniatus
ACGGCCTCATGTGGCAAGAGTATGCAGGCAGTACCTGGAGGATGAAGGAATTGAAACAATTGAATGGCCTTCACGATCCCCTGACTTAAACCCAATAGAACATCTGTGGGACATTATGTTTCGGTCCATTAGGCGCCGCCAGGTTGCTCCTCAGACTGTACAACAGCTCAGGGATGCCCTCATACAGATCTGGGAGGAAATGTCACAAGACACCATCCGTCGTCTCATTAGGAGCATGCCCCGATGTTGTCAAGCATGCATACAAGCTCGTGGGGGCCACACAAGATACTGAAAAGCATTTTGAGTAGCAGAAATTAAGTTTTTGAACAAATGGACTAGCCTGCCACATCTTCATTTCACTCTGATTTTAGGGTGTCTACACAATTGAGCCCTCTGGAGGCAGAAAACCTTTATTTCCATTAAAAGAGTTGGCATCATTTTGTTCCTAAGACATTGCCCTGTTGTTATTTGTATAGATATCCAACTTCATATTGAGATCTGATGTATCTAATGTGTTTCTTTGAAGTGTTCCTTTCATTTTTGTGAGCAGTGTATATAGGATTGCGTTGTTTGAGCCATGGAAACCCCAAAACGACCAGTGTGCTAGGCACCTTGAACAGGAAAAAAGAGATCCTCTCCACATGGTTACCTGAGAGAATTAATGTCAGATCTTGAGTGCGATGTGTTACTTCTGCTAACAAGCGGCCATTCAGTGCAGAAACCTAAAGGGACTCCTGGAGAGGAACCACGGGAAGACGCAATTTATACTAGACAGTATAAAGTTGGTGCGAAGGTGAAATTCAGTGAATGAATCTAATCATCATAAGTTTAACTTCAAATTCATCTCGGTGTACTCTCAATGTAACCTAACTCTGGCCATGAGCATGGCAGCTACTGTGCACCTTTGACACACTATTCTTTATTTTACATTAGTCATAGTAGAGCAAACTAACTTGTTTATCTATTCAATTCAGTTCAATTCAATTCAATTTTGCTCAGTATTTGTCAAGATAGAGCCAGTGTGTGTGGTTCAGCGTTTGTCTCTGCTGTGTTTGTGCTATTTTTTAGTACTAAAGTTAACTCTCTTTGAATTTATAATCACCAAACTGCTGGACCTTCCACCCTTAGCCAGTGATCTTGCCAATACATCTCATGATGGACACAAGACGTTGTCTCCACTCCTATCTGGGATCCCAGCTCACATTTGTTGCATTCTGGCCTCAGTCTTGCAGTGAAAACGCTTCAGATGCTGGGGCAAGTGCAACAGTCTGCTTGTGAAACTTAAGGCTTGAACTGATATGATTCTAAGAGAAAACACTTTGTTGTAAGGTTCACGCTTTTTTAAAAATTATTAAGATGGTCCTTCATGCGCCCCAGACTGTTGGTGTCGAGTCCACTCAGGAAATTTGTGAAATATTTCTACACTTTTTTATTGATAAAGTATCATCTGTGAAAGCACAGATTTCCCATTCTGTTCTTGATCAGAATGATCAGCCGCTTTAGTTACAGTGGGAAGGAAAACTCCCTTTTAATAGGAAGAAACCTTTCAGCAGAACCAGGCTCAGGGAGGGGCAGCCATCTGCCATGACCGGTTGGGGGTGAGGGGAGGAAGACAGGACAAAGACATAGTGTGGAAGAGAGCCAGAGAGGAATAATAACTAATGAGTGTATAAAAAGGTGACCGAATAAGAAACACTCAGTGCATTATGGGAAGCCCCCAGCAGCCTAGACCAGAGGCAGGATTTAGGGTCACCTTATCTAGGACTAACTATATGCTTTATCAAAAAGGAAAGGTTGAAGCCTAATCTTAAAAGTAGAGATAGTGTATGTCTCCCGAATCCAAACTGGAAGCTGGTTCCATAGAAGAGGGGCCTGAAAGCTGAAGGCTCTGCCTTCAATTCTAGTTTTAAATACTCTAGGAACAATAAGTAAGCCTGGAGTCCAATAGCAAAGTGCTCTGATGGGGTGATATGGTACTATAAGGTCATTATATAGACCTTATAAATGGCGCTTGATTATTCACAACCTTGTATGTGTGAGAAGGATTTTAAATTCAATTCTGAATTTACCAAGAAGCCAGAATGGGAGAATAATGCTCTCTCTTTCCAGTCCCTGTCAGTATTCTTGCTGCAGTATTTTGGATTAAATGAAGGTAGTCCAGTCTAGAAGTAATAAATGCATGAACTAGTTTTTGATTATCACTTTGCGACAGAATGCTTCAAATTCTAGAGATATTGTGCAAATCGAAGAAAGCAATCTAAACTAAACTGCAGAGTATTTTAATGCAACCTTTAAATAGCACACTTAGTATACCTTTTTTTTTTTTTTACAGGGTGTTTAAATTGAAAATATATCCTCTCTTCTTCATCTCCTCTCTTGTCTTTCTTACCTTTCTCCATCTCTGAGAGATGTTAGCTCTCATTCTTTTCTTCCAAGAGCAGCTGTACCTTTAGCTAGCAGACACACTGTGCAACAAACAACATACAAACTGTTTGTGTTTGCTGATATTTGTTGAGGTGAACTGTTGCATTTGAAATGACCAGACACTTAAAAAAAATTACTCCCTTTATGATTGCTCCACTTTTGTAGAGCTAGCTAGATGCTAAAGTACCATAACAACAACTTACAGACACCTGCAGTTGGTTTGGTGTTGTGCCAAAAAAAAAAAAAGACAAAAAATGGCACATGGTTTTGCTTCTTTCTTTTTATGAAATGCCCTGGTGATTATTATATGAATAGGATCGCCTTTCACGTGTTACTGTTTAGACTTAAACCTGTTTGATGTTTGAAGGCCTGCACTGACGTAAAATACTAACTCCCCTAAAGCAATAATAACATGCCTGTTTTGAAAATGTAAGGATCAGAAAGTACATATACTAGTTTTAAAAATTTACAAATTTAAAGGAAAAGTTTGTCAGAAAAATAGCTGCACAGGTAAAGTACAGATACCTGAAAATTCTACTTAAGCACAGTATAGTATTTATACTTAATTACTTCCCACCTCTGCAAATGACTTATAAATGTTGATAAATGTTTTGTCTGATCTCTGTTTATTTTTGTCTCTGTATTTGTTAAAGGACAGTTTTGTCAAATTAGTTAAAAATGGGACTCTCATTAGCTACAGATGTCTGATCTCTCTTTGGTATTTTCACATTGTTGCACATTTTTATAGTTGACAAATATATAGACTTCTCTTTGTCTTTTCTCAAAATCTAACTCAGAAAACATCAACTGAGCAGCTTTCGTAATCGACATTGACTGCTTCTCATTTCCTGGACGATTGCTCATTTCCTTCTCTGTCCACATCTCATCTGTCCATCTCAGCCATTGCTGCGGCCTCTAAGTCCAGTCCTATGGGTACTGTAGGCGCATTGATCCAGCAGCAGTGGCGCATAGCCATTGTTTATACAGAAGACAGGCCCTGTCCGCTCTTCCTTCATGCACTGGCAGACAGTGTACACCTGTCTAATTGGGGCTGGCGTCTTCTGTGCATACAGAGCCAAAGGCCTCTCCACAATGATTAGGACTCTGACAGCTTGGCTCTCTTTTAGATTGCTGCTTCACATCCAGTGAGCTGTTTTGGTGAGGAAAGGGAGGAGGGTCATAGTTTGTTGTTGTAAGGTAGACAGACAGGGAAAGTTGCTATTTTTGTGTCACACATTTCAGTTGTCTGTGGAAGAGAATGAGAGAAATAACACTTGTCAGTGAAGGCTGCGATAGTAATCCTCCTTCTTTGTCCACTAATTTAAATCTATATTCTAAAGGCAAACAACCCAACGGGGTTGGGTGAAATCTGAGCTTGGCTGAAATCATGCCACAGAAAGCCAGAGTCTTGGTTATGGAGGAGGAAGAGAATAACTGAGCAGAGGAAAAGTGAGTAGACAAGACAGGCACGCTGCATTTCACATTTCACACTCTATTCTACAAACCTGAGTTGACAATATCTGTGCATGAATTAAAGTTACTTAGAGTAACTAACTAAAGATACTTCTTCAGCTCTCGGTGGAGGCGGACGCATCTCTCACCCTCTCCCTCCCTCCCTCCCTCCCTCCTTCACATTATATGACACTGACCTGTTCTCTTGTGTTGTTCTGTCTGGTATTATGTTGCACCACAATCAACTATGGTGGTAGGATTAAAAGTGTTTGGCAGTGCCCTCCCATCTGTGTGTTCACTGCGGCCCTCAGAGAGCGTTCACTTATACAATTTGTTATTACTAAATATAACTTACTTACTTACTGATCATCTCGATCATTCACACCTTTAAAAAAAGACTGCATCTGGCACTACTTTTAAAGCAGCTGAGAACTTTACTGGTTCTCCCTTAATTCCTGTTAAAAGTAGTGTTATATAGAAAGTATTAAAATGAAACTAAACTGCACTAATGCACTAATGGCACTGATTTACTTATAATAGTTCAAGCACTTCCCCCAAATCTTGTATTGGTACAAATAAAAAATTAGAAAACAGTGAAAAGTTGACGTAGCATTAAAAACAGTCATGATTCTATCATGGAAATTATTGGATGGACTAAGGAACACTTACAGAAATTAATGTCTTTCCGTGCAGCCATCCATGTATTAAAGCTCTATCATGCAAAGACATCTAGTGTGACCATGAGTTAGAAATTGTTGCCATCTTCTGTGGTTGAAAGCACATTTAAAATGAACTCCATGTAAAATTGTTCTGTGGTCAGACAAATTGAATTTGAAATTAATTTTGGAAAAATTGGATGCTGGATCGTCTGCACTAAAGATGAGAGGGCCATCTGGTTGTTATCAACTCTTCAAAAGCCTGCATCTCTGAATGTATGAAGATGCATCGGTGCCTATGGAATTGCCAGCTTGCACATTTGAAAAGGAATCATCAATTTCAAGGAAGGCTTTGCATATTTCAGTGAAACAATTCTGTATCTGCAGCATTGCCATGTAATAGAAGAATCCAGGTCCAGTGTGTTGATATTAACTGAAATGTAATGGAGTGCATGGGGATTTTATTGCTTACATTTTTAAACCTTTTCTTTTTGCTTTTATTTCTGTGACTCCGCTGTAAAAAGTTAACTGTTTGTTTTACTTGGACGATCAAATTTACAATATACAGTGAAAACAATAAACTCTTGAAATAGTGAAACATGTTTTATGTTCCACTTGGTACAGATAAATTAGATTTTGAGAAGATGCTGTTTACAGACATCAACTTAAGATTGGATAGGTGCACAGCCAGTTCTTACGTGATTTCTTTGCTTTAATGGTAGTGTTTATAAATAAAAAGCCAATGGAATACATTCTAATTAATGAAATGACTACAAACAAAAGAGTGTAGAGTATTAGTATTAGAGGGCTGCAGCAACTAAATAAACAAAAATACCAGTGAACATAATCTAGGCAGCAGGAACATTTCCAAATATGTATTTGACAAAAATAAATAAATAAATACAAAAAATAAATAGTGCTAGCAGTTAAATAACAAGTTGTAATAAAACAAAGTGAGTTTAAACACATGATTTCTTAATCTCTAATTGTACAAATACGATCTTTGTATCTCAAATGATTCTTATATATTACAATTTTCTATAATTTCTATAATTTCTTGTTACTTTCAGTTTGTAGACTGTTTTTTCATCATATCTGCATTTCATCAAATAAATTGTCCCTTTTTCTATAAATCCTAAACCGTAGCTGATACATTTCGCATAATTTTAATTTATACAGTAGAGCAGTTTTTTCTTTTGAAAACAGAGTGACTGAGCATCACTACAGTTGATTACAGCTGAGGATATGTGGAACTGGGACATGTGGATCTCATTTGAGGTCCTTTTACTACAGTATGCACTGCAGATGATCACTGTTGCTTGTTAACACTGAGCCAAGCCATTTACTTTAAGCTGAGAAAGAAGGCTCCCCAAGCTGCTGTGGGAAAACAATGTCATATGAATGAAGAGAAAGAGACAAATCTGCAATGATGTGCAACATGCTTTATGCTCTCATTTTGCCACTTCAGGTATTTTGTTGCTCTTCACGGATATTATAATGATTATTCACTGAGCTGTTGAATGAGTCAGCAAGGACATAAGATCTGGATGGTTTGTGTCGTTAGAATGCAGAGTATATAAAAGATATCAACATACACAATGGTGGGTTTTTCAAGTAGAGCTTTGCACAGAATCCAATGAATTCATTCAGTTGTATGGCAAAGGAGAGTTTGAGGAGAATGTGTATTAATCACTTACATGGAAACGAAAGGTAGAGATGAGGTTTTGAAATGAGAGTGTATAAAATGAACTCACCAAGTAAAATGCCACTGACAGTGCACCCCAGGCTCTCAGTCTTGCAGTAATAAACATGAAACAAGCAAATCCAGGGCTGAGACACAGAATCCTGTCAGAAGAAATCAGCTGCATCATTATTTACCTTGTGAGTTGTCAGACGAACAACAGAAGAGCAGGAAGAGCTAAGAAAAAAAGTCGTTGAAAAACGCTCTGCACTGTACATCTGCAAAAATAAGATGAATGCTTGAGTGCCTGAGGCATGCAAACATTAGCATAGAGTTATTTCCCTACCTAACAGTAACATTCAGAGCAGTCTGTCTTTAAATACAGGCTTGTTAGTTTAATGTTTTTCACTGACTGTCTAAAGTTCCCTTGCAACACTACACAGATATTGTTGTGTTGCAAGAGAACAAGACAGTCCAATCTAGAACTTTTCAGTTTTAGTCATACAGTATTCTTGAATAAGGCCTGCTCTGATTCAAGAATACAGAGGAAGTGCTGCTGGCTGGAGGTGAGTGCTGTGTGCTCTGAATGGCTGGAGGAAGTGAGGAGAACAGTTCTGCTCCCCTACAGAAGCTGGCACCTGTTTCCATAAAGGATGCTATTCAAAACTCCCACATTGCAAATGACAGCCTGGCAAATTTTTCCTCATCAGTGTATAGTGAGTGAATTCATGAGTGAATTACACATCATACACGAGGACAGATCACAGAAGCAAAAATGGATGTGTCAGAGAAAAATGTCCTAATGATGTGCATGTTTATTAGATTATTGTTCAGGCTGACATTCAGTTGGAAAATAATTGAAATACAGCACTGCACAGTCACCCCAGAATGCCTTTTTATATTTAAATATAAAATGTGGTCACTAAAACCTTCCTGTTTAATTATTACAGATAAAAAAAACCTCATAATACACAATATATGCAGTAAAATACAGGTACTGGTTGCATCAGAAAATCCAAAGCTTAGGTATGTGAAACATCAGTCTTGTCTCAGCTCTTGTACTAGTGAAGTACAATTGGTTACAAAAACAGGAGCTTTCTCATAAAGTTACAAATATCAAATTAATAAAGTATCTGTCAGTGTCCACACCTACTAGCAGAAGAAGCTAACAGGGCTCCATGATCACCGTGCAGCACAAATGAGGGTTCTGCTAACAGGAGGTACTCATCCACACTGGCTAATATAAGGCTGAACAATTCTGATCATGAAGCATATCCAAAAGGGTACGGCACCATTGAAGTATGCACCGATTAATTGCCTCTCTACAGGCTGGAAGCACAACAACATGAGTCAATGCATGAGCTCATGAAGGCATTGCAAATAACACCAGAGGACCAAAGCACCAGCTCCTGGTTGATATAGCAGTACATCAGGTCTCGAAGACCAGGCAGAACAATTTAAGAACCCTCTGAGTTGACTATAAGAAAGCATACAACCTAATACC
The DNA here is from genome assembly GCA_015108175.1 of Pelvicachromis taeniatus. Lineage (NCBI taxonomy): Eukaryota > Metazoa > Chordata > Actinopteri > Cichliformes > Cichlidae > Pelvicachromis > Pelvicachromis taeniatus. The sequence continues at coordinate 7,718 of VURO01019283.1, forward strand.
CCATCACATACATATTAAAGTGCTTGGCACTACACGAGTCCAATAGTGTGTCAGTCACTTTAATCAATTCAATTGAACTATGGAAGACAACACTGGAGGCCAACATGAAGGCAATCACACAAGTCACCATCAAGTGCAGAACATGCCAAGGCGATATCCCCACTGTTGTTCTGCATAGGCCCAGACGGCCAAAGTCAGCTCATCACTAAGAGTGGATATGGATATAGGTTCAGCAATGGAGTGACCATCAGCCACCTGTACATAGATGACCTCACTCCAAGAGTGAGTGAGTCATTAACTCAATGAGCCACCACACAAACATTTAGAGTGAGGACCAACTGGACATGGCAACTGGGCATAGTGGTGATTGACAAAGATCAGAAGACCGCAGTTAAAATTGTAATAATAATCAATTTCATGTTTTTCCAATCTATCTTTAAATTACATCAATTTGTTTATACATTTACATACAAACATCAATTTGTTTGTATGTAAACATCTTATGCACTCTTGCATAAGAAGAGTGCTTTATGCAAACATAAACTAGGTCCCAGATACATGGAAGGTAAATTGAACAGGACTCAACAGATAAACAGCATCACCGCTGTCAATGAGTATGACAGTCCATTCATCCATTCGCAGCCGCTTATCCTTTTCAGGGTAGCGGGGGGTGCTGGAGCCTATCCCAGCTGTCTTAGGGGTACACCCTGGACAGGTCGCCAGTCTGTCGCAGGGCTAACACACATAGACATACAGCACTCACATTCACAGTTAGATTTTCCAGTTAACCTCTCCCCACAAATTTGCTTTGGACTGTGGGAGAAAGCCGGAATACCCGGAGAGAACCCACGCAAATACGGGGAGAACATGCAAACTCCACACAGAAAGACCCCGGCCTGATGGTGGAAGTGAACTCAGGACCTTCTTGCTGTGAGGCGACAGAGCTAACCACCGTGCCACCGTGCTGAGTATGATCGTGTCCCACAATAAATTGCATTCATATGGGACTTTACTACTCTTATTAACCATTCAAACTATACACTTACCTCACGTGAGGCTGACTTAGAATCACTAATTTGATTAACATGGATTTCTGTGAACAGTGGAAGGAAGCCAAAGTACCCTTAGGAAAAATGGGTAGAATATGCACCCTCCACATAGAAAGGCCTGATCCATCCACCAGTTTCGAACTAGGAACATTCATGTTGTGAGGGGACCATGCTAATATGGGGTCCATTGGCAGTTAACAAACCAGGTGTATTCGAGGACTAATTTTTTTTCCCCATAAAGGTCTGCATCTTGAGTTATCTGTTGCTGACAAAACTACATTCTTGTTAGGTTTATGTGTTGCTCACTATATATCAGATTATGTCATTATGTACAGCTTGATATGTTTCTGAGTTTTACAACACTTTAAGGCAGATTTTGGCTTACCTTACTACTGGATGAAAAGCATACAGTTATTGTTGTTACTCTATACTTTTGGGAATCACCAACCACTCGTTTTTTTGTTTAAAACAATGGAAATTAGTGGAAACAATAGAAACATTTATAAATATGCTGCTTTGTTAAATCATCCAAACCAATGTTACCTTATGTAAATGTATGAAATCCCTGGTATTGTTAATGTTGACTGTACAGGTTTACATAGCATTTATATAATGATGGAATTTTAGAAAGTAACTGTCTCTCACATATATATAGTCTAGCCTAACAATACAGTCCAGACATGCTAATTTTTGTCAGATGTGCTATGCTTGTGAATACGCATGACAGCAGCCAAAAAAACTACCATTACCAGAAACAATGCAGTAGCTGATGGCATGGATAAAAACAAGACAATTTCTTCTAGACAGCTGCATTGCTTTTGAACACCTACTCACTCGACTGCTGCCACTGCCCCCATCATGAGTTATTCTGCCTCATTCTTTCCACAGAGATACTGGCTTTTCATACATTGATTGAAAGCCTCATTCTCAAAGGAGCTGATGCCAAACGGCTGACAGCACTATAGCCAGTAATGGCTCCTGCTCCATAGTGCAGACAGAAGGAGCTTTCACTGTCATTCTTCTCAACCCTTGCATTCGTAAATTACACCAAGGATCAGTGCAACTGTCTGCAATTCATTTCCACCTCTACAAGATCAGCTGCTTGTATATTTTTTTGAGGTTCTTTTCAGCTTATCCACTATTGAAGTCTTCGATCCTGAGTGTAGTAGAAGGCCAATGCTGCTTCATTTTTTCCGATTAAAAAAAAAAGATAAATATGAGTCTCTTGAGTCTTTCTCACTAAATTCCTTGATCCACTTAGTAGTATGTTTGCCTTGCCTTGCCTTGTGGAGTACAGAGTAGTGTATATATAGAGCTAAGAGATAAACACACTTCCAGAGTCTCAGAAAGATTTAAATGTATGTCAGTTACATTTCTCCTTGCAGTTACTCCGGCTTCTTTAGTTTTCTTAGCTGCTCTAGCTACAAAACAGTTACATGGAAAGGTATGATGAAATATTTAGCACTGTAGACCTGGTTCTGTTAGATTCAAAGTGAATGTGGAGAGCACTGAAGAGAGAGCTATGCAAGTCCACAGACGCAACACACTTTGTGCAAGGTTACATTCAGCTCTGCCTCATTTTGAAAAGAACTGAGCAAATGCAGAGTGGGATTCACAGCAGCAGTTTTTACATGCTTTATGCTGGTGACCTGGTTTTAGATGCAAATCAAGAAATATCACCTAAGCAATAAATTTAGGCAATAATGAAAATTTCCATTTGAACATAGACAATCCATGATACACCAGTGCATTTATATAACACATTCACTTGCTTTGGCATCAGAAAAAACAAGATACAATAATATCATCGACAACCACTGAGATTTGTGAGTTCCATCCCTACACATTGATTTATATTGTACTAAGAAGAGTCTGAGGATTCTCATCATGTTCAAGACTTTCTAAACTAATAAAATTCTACTGAAGAGTGACCTTCAAACAAAACTCAAATAGTTTGAACTCTCCTCTTGCTTCTTTCCCCTTGGACTATTTCAGATGAATTGGATTTTTTAAAATCAATTATAAACCCAGCTATTTAAATATAAGGAATAAACCTGTGTCTAATATGATGACCCACTCCATGATGCCTTCCTTCTAGCCTGTTTGTGTGGCAAGTCTCAATTGCAGCCATTGGTGAGCTGGTGGTGCTTGATTCCTGTCAGTGACACTGCCAACATCTGACACCGCTGCAGATAGCTTCAGGGTTAACCCTGGCTTTTCTGTCATTTGAAGGTGGGTCGCTTCTTACAGAGACAAATCGCCATGGTAATTTGTGCTGTGAACCTAACCTGCCATGCAGTTTAAGATAAGGATTAGTGATCAGATGGTATAAAATCGCCACCTATTGACCAATTAATTTTCCAAAAGATAGCTTCACCATTCCTGGAAGATCCCTCATGCTGCCAACACCAACTCTTTCTTGTGGACGCACAGTGGAAAACGTATTAACTTAACAAGTTGATAACCAGCTTCATGTGACCATTGAGACTAATTGCCAATTTTAGTGAAAGTGAATTCAGATAACAGAAAGATACCATGGGTATAGTGAATGAGCTTTGCAGTAAAGGTCCCTGTGGCCAGTGTGTCACTGCTCCTTTACCCCTCTAACTCAGTTGCTGTGTGGCTCTCCTCCCTGAGACATCTTGGATTTCAGTTAAATAATGTTACATGCGTCATTTTTTTCGCCCATGCACTTATTCACACTACTGATTGTTCCGACTAAACACTACCCTGTTTCTTTCATTTAATATAAACAGTCTTTTAATTGGCATTTGTGTGTATTTTCCATTTTGCCATGTGACCTGGTTTGTGACAAGTGGGGATTTATTATTCAATTTCTTTTGTGGCTGCTTTGTTTTGTTGTTGTCAGAACCCTGGGTTTTGTCCTGACAACAAAACACTGAGTTTTGTTTTTAGGACAATAAAGCATATTAATTTGAAGTTTCTTAATCTGAAGTAATCAATTTAGTTAAATGAACATTTAATTCAATTCAATTCCATTTTAATTCAGTTCAGTTCTGTTCAATTCAGCTCGATTTAATTTTATTTGTTTTTTTGTCAAATCACAACAACAGTTGCCTCAAGGCCATTTGTATTGTAAGGCAAAGATCCTACAATAATAGAGAGAAGCCTTAAAATGATGAGTGCTTGCTCATCAAGTGCTTTGAGCAAGCATTTGATGAGGAGGAAAATAAAGGAAAATAAAGGAAAAACTCCTTTTTAAGAGGAAGAAACTTCTAGCAGAACCAGGCTCAGGGAGAGGCAGCCATCTACCACAGCCGGTTGTGGGTAAAGGATGCTTGCGCAGGTGTGAACTATTAGCAGTAATTTCATGGATTTCTAGTGTGGTAAGTTTTAATTTATGTGGCGTTTCCCCCTGTAGGGATTTCAATCTGGTCTATCTGGGCTCAATGTGTGTGTCGTTTTTTTCTCTCTCTCTTTCTTTTCTTTTTGTGTTGTGTGTTTAGAGCATTTGGCTCAAGGACACCTCCAGAGCAATCAGGTGAGTAGTGAACTTGCAGTACACCGCTAATCTTCATGAAAACTAGGGTTTATGACGTGCATAAGTAGAGGAGTGTTTCCACTTTAGTTTAGTACTTGTCTATTTGAGGCACTAATTGGGCAGTGCTGTTTGTTTATTTATTTATTTATTTTTTAGGGAGATTTAATGAGATTTGTTCACAAATTGATTTAAATTGTCTTGGTGATACGTGTTGTAAAGAGACCATAAAACCTGAGATAAAGTTGCAGTTGGTGGAAAAAGGTGCTTGCGGCTGGGCGAAAGGGAACTGCTCAGCCAGTCAAACTGCTGGCAATCTTTTATACTTTCAAGACTCAAACGTGAGGTAAACTCTCTGGTCCTGATTTACACAGCTTTTAAATTCATTACCTTGCTTGAACTCAGTTTAAGAAAAATGTTTTTGTTTTGTTTTTTTTAGGAAAAAATACATGATCTGCAATTTGTGATTACTGGGAGTCAGTTTCGTACAACTCATTTATTCAATCCAAAAATACCTTTTGGATTTAGTGAAATCCAAAAGGTATGGATTTTTACAGGCAATATTCAGTTTTGCTTAAATACAGTGACATCTGTGACGCTAATCACTAAAGTCAGTCTGCTCTAGAGACCTCAGCTTAATGTAAATTGTAGGTACTTTGCTGTCTAGAGCTGTCTTTGTGTCTGATTGCTTTCTAATGAAAGCATATACTAGCAAAGTCTGCAGAATTCATTTTACTGTCCCAGAAGTTGTAAGAATGGTGATATTCAGCACAGTGGAGATGTTAACTGGCGTTGGATGTGCTTCTTTGAGATTCCTCTGTACTTCTTTCATGCTGCTCCTCACAGCATGACCTTCACACCTTTCTCAAGTATCTCGATGGGGCAAACCTCCTGGGAAAGGCAATTTACAACAGCATTAACCCCAGCTCGCCCTCTGACCCCACACTACCAATTTAAGCTTCTGACAACACAGCCTCATTGCTCATACTCATTGCTGTTGGTCAACTGGAGTAAAAAAATGCCATGCTGGGATACACAAACATAAACAGAGACATATGCACATACACACTACGATGGGGAATTCTTCATCTGAAGACCCCTTACAGAAAGGGGTATTATTGGAGGCTGTGCTGTGAATGCTAGAATTTGATGTTGACCTTGCTGCAAAGCTTTAAAGTGAGTGAGATACACTGACAATCACCAGTGACTGCCATGTTGCAGTGGGAGGGTCAATTTTTATTTTCAGTTAAGATATATACTGCTGTCTGCCTGGAAATAGTGTGTTTGTAATTCAGTTCAATTTTATTTATACAGTGACAAATCAAAACAACAGTTACCTCAAAGTGCTTTAAGTTATGAGGTAAAGACACGACAACAAGACAGAAAAAACTCTTAACAATCAAACAACCCCCTTTTTTAGCAAGCACTTGGCAAAAGTTGGAAGGAATTTATTCCCTTTTAACAGGAAGAGACCTTCAGCAGAGCCAGGTTCAGTGAGGGGCAGCCATCCGCCGTGACGTTTTAATGCACTTTTATATGCATGGCCTTCAGGGCCTTGTTTGATCAATATGCCTAGTACATTTGTGTTCAGATATTAAAAATGACTTTCATTTCAGAGTCATAAGCTACAACACTAACTTTTAAAAATTACTATGTCAAAAAGACAATATTTTGACACATTTGACAATAGGAAAGGAAGTCAAAGGAATCATAAAATGCATGAAATGAAGCATGAAAATATACGTAAGAATGAGACCCATTATGTGCTATAACTTATCAATCAATGCTGAAACATTCTGATGTTTTGAAGTCTGAAATAAATGATGAAAAAACTAAACCTCATTTAGAAACTAAATGTTTCTATTTCGATGTCATTAAATTAGCTTTGTTATTGGAGATATAGATTATAGGAAAAATGGCAGGAATCAAAATCTAAAGAGAGATTGTCATAAAGTTTGTCATATTATTGTATGAGTAATCAGCTCTGTGTCCAGGAATAAATTTGACCTTTATTCAGTTTCTATCTTTTATTTTTATTTATTTTTTCTATGGAATGACCCATTTATATCAGCTGCATTAAGCTTTCCTGCCAAACACATCTTAAAAGAAAATCACTTTGACATCACTATATCAACGAAAAAAATTGCTGGATTCATTTACACATGTAAATTCTGCAGAACTCTTCCAAGCAAAGCATATAAAGGACCACTGGCCCACAAGAGGATACCATCTTAGTGTCAGTTTTTCCATTTCTAGGTGTGAAAAAGTATGCTTTAAAAATCATGTGATTTATGCCTTTGCCACTTTCCAATGCACAAAAGTCCATCATATATGGATGGATGTTGCTATTTTATGTTATAGTGGAAACGTAATGTTTCCACAATGTGGCAGTGGCATGATTAAATGAGGTGAAAACATCCTACTGAGCAACTAGCTGATGGAAGAGGTGAGCTCCTAGCAATATCTATGGGAGTGATATCAACTGATAATGGTTATTTAATGGACTGATAAGATTTCTAGTGAGTTTTCTTGGTCTGACACTAGTCTGACTAGGTGTGATGGGAACATGGAGGAGAGGCATATTTAACTGTACAGTGCACAAGATGCAAATGCTTCACCTATTCAGAACATACACAGACACAAAAGACAAAAATAGTGAAATATTAAGATATTCTGACTGTAATATTTCTTGTTTCTAGAACATAAAAAGATGGGGAACAGAATAGTTCTTGCCTTTCCTCTTATAACAGATAATTTCTGCATTTGGCTATCATTGTATGATGCATAACACACTTTAATCATTGTACCAGTGATCATGGTCTGCCAGAAAATGAGTGTAAAACCTCATTCAGAGCAAAATGCCTTCCACAGAGGGTCGAGCAGAACAATAACTGTTTTTATACACACCCTTTATGATGCAGAAATTAGTGTGTTTCTCGTGCCTCATTGACCTTACACCGAACCCACTGATGTCTGTCTGTAGAAACCCCCATTAGTTTCTCATTAAAATGTCATTAGAGGCAAACCACTGATCTGTCTCACCTGGGTCACTATTGATGATCATTTGCAGTAAGAAGAATGCGGAAAATACTGGAGCACTGTAGCATGGCTGATGTCATTATACAGTTGCTTTTTTTGTATCATTGGTTAATATTGCACCATACTTCATGAGCTGTCTTTGAAGATAACTATACAATACAGCATGAAATATTGCCTCACTGAACAAAACAAGAAAGCAATTACATACCTAAAACATCATCAGTGTAACAATGTAATAACAGCAGTGTCATTAGACCAGTTTTAAAAAGGATAAATAAAAGAATTCAACATCAGCCACGATTTAAAACCTAATATGTGTATGTTCTCCTAGCTCAGGCATTATGATTGGGTCCCTGGTTTTATGGTACAGGATGGCAGGGAATTGTTTGTATAGTGTGGGTTTACTGTCTGGCCACCATGGATTGGCCTTATTCCAGTACATCCTGTGGTTGTTGATCTCATAACGATCTGGAGAGTTTCAAAGCCAGCCTAATACTTTGGGCTAGTCATGTTCCTTGAAATGTTTCTAAGTATGTTTTTCTGCTGTGGCTGCATGCATCGTCTTCAGGGAGTACCACTGCCATAGTGGGGCGTTTGTGATCTGCAACACTGTCATGGAGGGTGAAATGTGTAGTGACTTCCATGACCAAAGAATTCTAAAATGGACATAAAGTACAGTTTATGCTTGAGCACTGTGTGACATGGTCAACTGTCAATATTCACAGGGAATATTAAATATATTAATGAAATTAAATTCATATATTCATTTAATATATCTATACATTATATCTATATCACACATGTTGGTCAAGGTGGTAAGTATCAAAACGTTTCTGTTACAATGATAAATTAAAGAAGCTGATGATAAATCACATCTATTTGCTAATGGTAGGTGTGTTGTCGCACTTGTAACTGATCTCAGAGAAGTAAAAGGAGAGCTAACTGATCATCTTATACCCTGTTTGTATGCTGAACTGTTATCAGTTATGGATTCCCAACCTGCTTTATTATGAGATTTTATTATGAGATTATATTTTTGTAATTTTCCAGCAAATACAATTCTAGTTGAGGGAGGAGGACAGAGAGCGAGAGCGAGGACAGAGAGGCTATTACTACATTGATGACGGACTGCAAATCTTTTCTCCACTCATGGAATTGGGGTACATGATGCTCTGGGGTGGGACTGCATAATAAAGGGATGGTTTATACTGTATGAATTCAAAAGCTTTAGTATAAGAAAACAACTCTATTACCATTTTGATTTGTGTACAGGTGTATGTGGTGGGGGTGATTTTCCAGCGTCTGTACTGGATAATGCTATTTCTATGTGGTTAAGAGACTGAAATAATGTTGTGCATGTTTCTCATCTCACCTGTTTTGATACTAATAGTTGTTTAACTTCTTTAACGACTGTCCATGTTCCTTGGCTTTGATAACTAAGGCTTCACACTAAAACTGGTAGAATATATATTTTAATCTCCAATCATTCACTCTGAATTATTCTTAGACATTACAATCAAACTAATTAGGTTGCTTTTGAAGGTAACACTGTAATGTGTATTAAATTGAATTGAGGTTTGCAAATGTGAAAAGGACTGACTACAAACAACATATTCCCTTAATATTTATTACAAGGCACTGTATGCATGACATCATAATTGGGAGCTGAGCCCCCTTAAAAGTTTGAACCTAGAATTGCCCCTGACACTAGCAAATATAAAAATGCTGTAAAAGCACACAAAACACAATGGAAGTTGAATAAAACACAACAGAAGTAATGAAAAAAAGCATAATAGAAGCAGAAAAATGTTTTTGAGTAGATATTAATGTTATGGAACAGCTATGAAACGGACAGAAACCATGCAAAGGACTGCACTGAAATACTGTTAAAAAACGAATCACTCTTCAGTTTTGTGAGGGTGAAAAGATAATATGTGTTTTAATTGCATGAGTCGTATAATACTGTAGATACATGTTTGCTATTTGCCGTTTACTATTAGCTTATCGCTTCCACAACTAAGCTCCACAAGTCACATTTTTGGTTCCCTTAAAAACACTTCCATTGTGTTTTTTGAAAATTTTTCTCTGAGTTTTTGTTGTGAGTTTTTCTGTTGTGTTTTATTCAACTTCCATTTTGTTTTCTGTGCTTTTACAGCATTTTTCTATATGCTGGTGCATTTGACCTTTCAGGGCCACCGTACAGGCATGCTTCCAGGGACAATAGTCAATTGTGGCCACAAGACGGAAGTGATGTAAAGGATGGATAAAAACAGGTGAGGCAGAATGCTGTTTGAGATAAAAGGAGAACGATTACTTTCCTTTTGGTATTTTTTAAACTGATGTCTATTGTTTTATTTGTTTGTAGTCCATAGAACAGTTAGTGATGTCCTAATGGAATGCCATTAACTGTGCTATATTTGAAGGCAGCTTTTGCATGCACACCTATAAATCCAAAAGGACAAAAAAGTAAAACAAGAGAACAATTTGGGTTTGTATTTAAAGAACATACTAGAGCCACCCCAGCCACTTTGGGGTGGCTGTAGCTCAGCTACTGATTGGAAGGTTAGTGGTTCAATCCCTGGCTCCACTAGTCTGCATACCAAATATCCTTGGGCAAGATACTAACCCCAAGTTGCTCTCCGATGCATCCATTGGAGTATGAATGCATATGAATGTTAGATATTCATACACATTCAGATTTACTAGATTTGCAAGTTTATGATTCTGAAATTGTCATGACAAAAAGCAGCTGAATCACTCCCAGCAAATGTAAGTGTTATTTAATGCAGAGTGCTTTCTGTTGTTAGCCAACACTAGGTTTGTTTATGCAGAAGCAAGGCATGTTTATTTGCACCATCTTGATTATGACTGGTTGGGCCGTGGTTAATGCTGCTGCAATCACCATTAGTCATTTGCTTTATCACTGATTGACTTCAAATAGCTTTACTGTGGGATTTGTTTGGGAAAACATCATCAACCCTGATAGAGGACAAAATTTTCCTAGCCACAGTGTAAAACCTGTGTTGAGATATTTAAAATCACAGTAGCAAAAGCAATAATTCTATTGACATCTTAAACATTCAGTACCACCTAGAGTTCTATTTCCCTGTAGATTTGAATTGGAGTCCATAATGGCTCGAAGCAGAAGATATAAATTAAACAGCCTCTTCCTGGAGATGTCTCCTTTTCTCATATTAATAGCAGGGAGACCTCTCTTTCCTCCAGGCAGTTCTGATCTTGTCTGCTTCACAATAATTTAAGAGCTTCTTTTCTTAGCCTACATATACTGTATGGTGCTATTGATTAGCTGAGTCAAACATATTACTCCAGATTGATTGCTGTCTTAGTGCTCCAGCCATCACTTGAAATGAGGTAGGTGGCAGTTGAAGAAAAGGAAAGGAGTGGAGTGATAGTGGGCTGCAGCTACTTAGCTTGACTCCAAAAAACATTTAAGTTTTAGACAGAAAGTAGAGTGAAACATCAACATCAGCTTCAGTGAATGTTCATTAATTTAATTTCATGTACTCCATTATGTTATAAACCTACATCAAATTATCAACTGTTCCAGAACAGAAAGCCAGAAAAATTAGAAGTACTTTAAAGCAAGCAAGGAACACAACTTTACCAAATTAAATTTAGTCAGATTTTCAAGGTGAAGTTGTGCCAGAAATATTTGTTGCTGTCAGATTTTCAAAATAAATATGGAAACCTTTACAGTAGTAAGGTGAGTCATATATGTGGTGAGCACTCACCTCACATATTAGTTCGATTTCTCAAGATCACACCATTTTAGCTAGCCTCCAAAGGGTGTCACACATTCCATCCCCGGTAGGCCACACAAAGTGAAATTCAGGCTGTGAAGACATGACAATATCTTGTGCTTTATCCATTTACCCCTAGAGTCGATGAGCTTGTGAGATGCTCTGTTTCTCAGACCTAGCAAGGAACAGTGCAGGATAAAAGACATGCTGTGGACGAGAGCCAGAGATTAATAACAAATGTGATTCAATGCAGAGAGGTCTATTAACACACAGTGAGTGAGAAAGGTGACTGAAGAAGAAACGCTCAGTGCATCATGGGAATCAGCCTACACCCATTGCAGCATAACTAAGGGAGGATTCAGGGTCACCTCATCCAGCAGTAACTATATGCTTTAGCAAAAAGGAACGTTTGAAGCCTAATCTTAAAAGTAAAGATGGTGTCTGTCTCCTGAATCCAAACTGGAAGCTGGTTCCATAGAAGAGGGGCCTGAAAACTGAATGCTCTGCCTCTCATTCTACTTTTAAATACTCTAGGAACAACAAGTAACTGTCAGTACTCTTGCTGCAGAATTTTGGATTAACTGAAGGCGTTCATTTTTAGCATCTACATGAATGTTAAAATCACCCACAATAATTATTTTTTTATGAATCAGATAAAAAGTCTGAGAAATCAGACAGAAACTCTTTGTAAAGCCCAGGTGGATGATAGATGACAAATAAAGACTGGGTTTTGAGTTTTCCAGCTGGGGTCGACAGGACTAAGCATCAGGATTTCAATTGAATTAGAAGTCTGTCTGGGTCTTTGGTTGAATAAAAAGCTGGTGTGGCCCCATCTTATCATAATGACCTTATAGTATCATATCACTCCATTTGAGCACTTTGGTCTCGCACTGCAGGCTTACTTGTTGTTCCTAGAGTATTTAAAAATACGTAGAATGGGAGGCAGGGCCTTCTTTTGTCCTGTCTTCCTTCTCTTACCCCAACCAGTCCCGCCCCTCCCTGAGCCTGGTTCTGCTGGATGTTTCTTCCTGTTAAAAGGGAGTTTTTCCTTCCCACGGTCGCCAAAATGCTTGCTCATAGGGGCTCATATGATTGTCGGGTTCTTCTCTCCGACCATCTCACCCTGTTCCAATCATCCTCTTTTGTCAACACAACATTTTATGATTTCACTGTATGTATTATTGTAGGGGTTACCTTATAATATAAAGTGCTTTGAGTTGACTGTTGTTGTGATTTGGCACTGTTTAAATAAAATTGAAGTGAATTGAGTGGAATTGAAAATTGCTGCAACATTGGCCCCTCGGCCTGTGCTTTGAGGATAGTTAGTAGTCTGATAGTTAGTTTACATGAATCAACATCCCCAAGTCATAGTAACGTAATCTGGTTTCTGTAACGCTGTAACCAGGCTTCTGTAAGGCAGAGGAAATTGATTTGTTGATCAATTATTAATTCATGTACTAACAGAGACTAGGAAATGAGAGACCTAACGCTTTCTTTGTGATTTTTTTTTTTTTTAATCTTTAAGTTGCTTTTTGCTGGTTTTTAGTTCTTTTTTTGTTGTTGTCCCATTCCCTGTCCCCAGACAGGGTTTTGGGGGAGGAGAGAAACTGCAGAGAGGTGTGTAAGACTGCAACTGTGGATTGTCATGTTTTGCAGAGTTTAATATATTTGACCAGATTTCTAGAAATGAGAGTTGCTCCATCCAAAGTGGGATGGATGTCTTGTCTCCTAAAAATACCAGGTGTCCTCTAGAAAGTTTCCCAATTATCTATAATGCCCACATTGTTTTTTGGACACCACTGAGACAGCAATTAAGGAGAACATGCAGCTAAACATGTCACTCCTGGTCCAATTGGAGTGGGACCAGAGAAAACTACAGAGTCCGACATTGTTTTGGCAAAGTTACACGCAAATTCAATATTCATTTTAGTGACCTCCGATAACGTAACTGGGTGTCATTACTACCGATGTGAATTATTATTTTACTGACTCTACATGTACCCTTAGCCAGCAATTTTAAATTTCTCTCAATGTCACCTGCTCTGATAGTTGACTATGGTTGCTGGTGTCTCTAGCTTCACATATCTCAGAACAGAATCACCAATTACCAGAGTTTGACCAGTAGGTGTGTCGCAAAGTGGGGAAAAATGGTTAGACACATGAGTGGGTTGGTGGTGTACCTGGGGCTTCTGTTTAGGACTATGCTGCTTCCTCACCATCAGCCAGCCATCCTGTTTCTCCAGCTGCTCGAGACAATCTGCTGCAGGAGGGCTAGCGGTCCTACGCTACCTTCGGCTGCGCCAGCTACAGGGGCCTAGCTAGCTAGGTGTTTAAAGGGTGTGAAGCAGACTCTCCAATTCAGTGATCCTAACCTCCAGCAGAGCTGCAAATAGGCTACGTTTATTACAGGTATCATTACTGCTAAAGGAGGCAGAGAAGTAACTAAAGATCTGACACAATGAGCAGGAAAGTGCAGGAGGGACAGATGAGGAGGCCATGCTGCTAGCGAGATGGCTACAAGGAGGACCCTATCGTAGGGTGAGAGGCGGGGTGCAGCCTGGACAGGTTTCCAGTCTATTGCAGGGCTAACACAAAGAGACAGACAACCATTGGCACTCACATTTGCACCTATGGGCAATTTAGAATCATCAGTTAACTTAACTGATGTTAAGTTAACTAATTGCATGTGTAACGTGAGGGTTCGTTAGGTGGTGTGGAATCTCTCTGAGCTCTTAGAAACAACAAGATGGAGACGGATAATGTACGGTTTTTCCCCAAGTTAACTACCTTTAACTCAGTAAACTCCCACCGTAAGGGTGTGTTTTAACCGATGAAACTGTGTCGTACTCAGGCTCGGACATCAGTTAGCTGTCTTTTTGCAAGCTTTATTGCACAACGTAAGCTAACACAAGTACAGTAACTGCGCCTCTACAGAAGCCAGGTAATCAACTGAAAGACACAAAATAAAACAACAATACAACATTAACAAACCAACCCTATTAATGACAGTACAGTTTGGTAATAGTCATATTTATAGTTTTAACACGTTATTTAGTTAACACAGGAACTCACCAGCTCGGCTTCATCAGTCATAACAGCAATATCAATGAAAAAGGATCCGGCAAGTGAGACCCACAGGCTTTTTTATCCCAAACTCACATAAAACTCCGCCTTATATAAGTTTGTTATTCAAACCAAAACATGGACCTGGCTAACTTGTTATTCAAACCAAAACATGGGTCTGGCTACCTTGTCATTCAAATCAAAGCAAAACAGACTAACATGTTAGGAACATAGGAAAAAATCACACAGCCATTTCTCCACCACCACAACAACAGCAACTCGCGGGCAACGGCCTATCTTTGATA
>VURO01019284.1:0-10147 GCA_015108175.1 Pelvicachromis taeniatus
GTGTGGTTCCACCAGGCGCGAGTCCGAGATGTGGAGTGGCTCACAGGGCTGGACTTTTACCAGGGCAGCAATCGACCAATCCCAGAGCTGCTGCGGGTGAAAACCCGCCCCACTGCAGCCGTTTACAGGAAACAATAACATAACGCGCGCACACTCCTTCAATCGTGTTATGACACCAGCAGCACTGATCTGAAGGATGCAATCCAAGTAATGTTATTTATTGACTTTTATTTGTTGTCTTTTACTCCAGTTGCTATCACGATTAAGTTTTAAGATGCTGATCATTCATCAGTTCATTAATGAATAAAGTAAAAGTTGAATGAATTAACATTGTCATTTGGTCTTCTCGAGACAGAAAAAACATCCATACCGATTGTAAAAGAAGAGTTATTTTAGGTTATACAGCAGCGCCTTCTCTCTTATACCCAGTGTCCTCTGCCCTGCTGAGATGTTTGCGCTTGTTATTGGGATAGACTGAAATATGTCATTATCCAGGAAACCCTTCATCGCTCATCCAAGAGACGTCTTCTGTCTCGCAGAGGAGACTAAACAATTGAGACTTTTTACTCATAATTATGGGAGAAAAAAAAAAAAACGTCCCCCTTTTTTTTTCTTTTTTTTTTACGTAAAAAAGTCATAAAACATATAGCCAAAAATGTAAAGTGTGTCTCTACAACGTAATGTCAAGGCATCTTTTTTATATAGACTTCAGCACGTGGCAAGTGCACAGTCCAACAGTGTAGTTTCCTGCGTCCAAATATGGTCGAATATCCAGTCACTTCAAAACTCTATTGATGGAAATAGTTTAGCTTATATAGCTTCAAAATCCATTACAGTGGCTGTCCAACTTCTATATACAGTCTATGCAAAATATGAGCAATGAGACATAAAATAATTTAGCACAAACCTGATAAATGTTAACGATGTTACTCAAAGACGCCATCATTTTGATGTATTTCTTCATTTTTCACAACACTGATCAGTAGGTGTATTACACTATAAGATTCACAGCCCGGGAAGTGTTTTCATTCTGTGGTGAAAGAGTCCCACTGGGTCGCCTCCAGGGTCCAGCTAAAGCAACGAGCTGTTCATAAAAAGTGTCACACCTCTGTGTCCTTCCTCTAAGCTCTGGGGTAGAGTGAAAACACGACGACGGTTTACGTTCACTCCTGTCATGCAAAGAGTGCGAGTCATCACAAAAACATAGAATATGTCATCTCTCTTTACAAAGTTTCCCTTTGAGCAATTCCTACTTGGAAGTGGCAGGTGTGAATAAAGTTTAGCTAACCAGGAAGAACGCTCTGTGACACGCACAAGCCTGTAATTGTGATACCACGAAATATTCTCACCAATAAATCCAAGAAAGACAAATGAATACATTCAACTAAATATGAAGTCAGAGACAGAAACCGAGGCAAACCTCGAAACCACCAAACTCTAAGATACTTCACAGAATTGCAAACCACAGCACAGCACGCACATTTTGCTGATGATGCTTTTAACGTATTCAACCTCCTGGCGTCTGCGTCATTCCTCACTTGTGACTTTATATTGACTTTTATACGAACGTCCTCATACGTGGAGCTCACTTTTCTCAGACACAACATCAGGTAAAAAGATAACTCTTTGTTGGTACATCTTTCTGGAGCCTGATGCGTTGCTGATGATACAGTGCAGCCGTGGTTTTGGATGTTTATTCACCTGCTGCATCAAAATGAATGGGCGCTCCTACCAAAATGACACAGTGGGTCATGCAAATTACACTGGCACAGGGTCATTTCCTGCTCACAGACTTACAAACTTCTGGTGAAGGCCAGTAATGTGTGGAGGCGTTGCACACATCAGTGGTGACAGTGACTTTGCGCCCTGAAACAACCTTTACTGGTATGTTGTACATCAACAGTGACCGGGGTGGTGGTCACTGTTTTCACTGCTGTCATCACTGTGGATTCCTCTGAAACCCATGAGCTCTGCTGTCTGAATAAGACTGCAAGTAAAAGCAAAAGTAGCCTCTGAGTGACTCACATTGTAGTATAACGGGGAGTTCCCCTTTTATAAAAGCACCTTTGTAAGAGGATCACAGAGGAGGTAAAACATAAGTAATCAGTCGTCACAGCCTTGCTGGTAAAAACATCACATCATCGTGCAAAAACACTTCAGTTCAAATGTAAGTGATCAAATACTGCACACATTATATTTATGGATTATTCTTATAACCTCCTAAGACCCAAACCTGATGGATGTAAAAACAAAGAATCACAAGATTTATTTTTTTTTACCCGATTTTTGTTTCTGAGAAAAATGAGAGTCACATATGAGGACGTTCTTTTTAAATTTCAATCAAACAGTGGCAGTATAATGTCCTCGTGAGAGGATTTCAGGCCCTTGTAGAGCAAAATGTCCAGTTTTTTGTGTATTTGTATTTCTCACACTAAAGAGACTCACAACTATGTTCTCTAAAACCTAAAAGAGTAATTATGGATCTGATCAACTGGTCTGAATGCGAGTGACACCCCCCCTTCTCGAAGAGAAGCTCAGGCTCGGGAGAGCCGCACTGACCTCGGAGACTGAGGACATTCACTTTTCGGAACCTATTCGGCACCATGGTAACAGGGCGAATGCTTTGTCCTGGATTATCGCAAATTGGAGAAAGTTGCTAGTGCTGCTCAAACCCCCCACACCTCCACTAGGATGGATTGTTGGGAGAGCCGTGAGTACTCCTGTGTTCATTGAGTATAAAACGGAAAACATCTGGGCAGTGAATGCAAAGTGGATAAGATCTTGGGAGACGCACTGCTCTTCAGTAGGAATAGTTCAACTGTAAAATTTATGCAGTCGTTTCGAACTAAATGAAAATGAACATTCTTCATGCGGACACCTCGTAGCCAGCTGTGGTTTCATGGCCGGCTCAAACCAAAACATCCCTGATAGCAAAGCTGTTTCTGTCTCTTCGTCTCGTCTCCAAGGACACCTGAGGTGGACTGGGCATTGTTGACTTCTGCTGAACTGGGTGAAGGGTGAACAGTGAAGGAGGCTGTGCCTCAACTCAACGAGGGATACACACATACATGCAAGTGATGTTTGTGAAATGTATGTCTGGTCGGAAAGGTTCCATACGTCGCTACGGGAAACTGTATGTGACAAATAAAAAGCTATCTATCGATCTATTGATCTATCGATCTATCTATCTAACTAACTAACTAACTAACTAATATTTAAAATTTGTGATTTTTGCAAGATTAAACCAGAACCACGTCACCTCAGATCCTGGCTCGCTCCTCTTCTCACAATCAGAATCACTTTATTTATCCCCGAGGGGCAATTAGGATTGTCATAGTATCTGACTCTAACGTGAAATGTGATGTAGGTGTTTCGCTATGATTCATTTTAATGCTATTTCTCAAAGAGAGCTCTTTCTGTCCGAGTATGTGAAAGAGGGGCAGGGGCGTTAACGCTCAAAGCACCCGATTACGTTGTTGTGAAATAAGTTGGAGGTGAAAGAGGAAGTTGTCCTTAGCGGTTGATGCTAACGTTGTGACATCACCTACACTGCAGATTTGTGGGCGGCTCACTCAGGACCACCGCGTGCCCTGGCTGCTGTAGCGCACTGAGATCAGGTGAGTGTGGAGGCCACTTGGAGAGCAGAGTAGTGTCATCAGTGTCATCTTAGAGAAGGCTGCAGTGATTTGACTGTTGACACGCTGCTTATGCTAAAAGTGACAATCGGTCAGGTCAGCTGAACCCAAACATTTTACATATAATTTAGATAAATGCACATTTATTATTTCTTCTTTTTGAAGCCATCAACGCAACTTGATTCAGTCTTATTTGTGTAGTGTCAAATCACAACAACCACAATTCTTTTCTTCAGTAGTGTCTGGTTTCGTTTTCCATCTCATTACCTTTAAGTCACTCTTACAATTTAGCCTTTAAGTGTACAGTTGATGTCAGGGACAAAGCTCCTCGTTGCCACAACAACAGTCACATCAGGGTGCTTTGTTACAGGGCAAGAGCTCCTGTAATGATAGAAACTCCAGTATCACACAACCTCCCATGACCAATCAGTTGGTGACTGTGGGAAGGAAAAACTCCTTTTCAACAGGAAGAAACCTCCCGCAGAATCAGGCCGGGGGCGGCCATCGTCTGTGACCAGTTGGAATGAGATTTTATTTTGATCGTCTCGTCTTCTGTGTTTTATCTCATCTCAGTCTCGTCTCTTTGGTTCCTGTGATTCTGTCCACCTGCTACGATGTAACCTGTCAGCTTACAGGAGAGCCCAGGACCCCTGATCATGTTTGTTTGACTTGACTCCGCCCTCAAACCAGCGTTCCTCCCTGTTCAGGGTGTGTCCATCCTCATCGTGGACAGAGTGTCCACTGGCCTGTAGGTGTGGACGGACTGCAGAGTCCTGGCCTGACGAGGCTCTTCTGAGGTTGTTTGGTTTCCCCGTGTTGAAATCCTGGTACTTAACAGCGTACACTACATTGCTCTGTTTGTGTCGGGGGACCTGATCCTTTAGGGGGACCAGTTTTTGTTTTGGGGTTTAAAGCCACAGAGACGCTGTGGTTAGAAAAACTGTGTCTCAGCTGTGGTGATGCTCCTGACACAGACGGGACCACTGCAGGTTTATCTCAGGCAGCGCTGGTCCTTCTCTCCTGGATCAGCTGGAGCTTTCTGTAGGTGCCCCCCCCCCAGCTCTGATGTCCAGCTGGGATAAGCACATTTCCTCCTTCTCTCCGTGATGTCCTTCTGCTTCCCTGCTGCTGTGTCTGTGGGGATGGCGTTCGCTTTGTAGCGTCCTGATGACGCCCAGTTTGTGCTCTGGTGGATGATCAGAGTCAAACCTTAAATACTGATCTGTAGGTTTACGCTACACATCAGCTGTCAGATGTCCCCCATTACTGATGGTGACCTCACAGTCTAAGAAGGCTAACCTGCCACTGTTCATGTCCTCCCTGGTGAACCTGATGTGTTGGTCCACAGAGTTCATGTGGTCTGTGAAACGTGGTACGTCTCAGGTATGTGGATGACACCCAGGTGTCATCCACATACCTGAACAATGACTTGGTGGTGTTCCAGGGTCGGATAGCAAAACTTTTTGTTTCTGAGAAAAATGAGATCCACATATGAGGTCATTCGTATTAAATTTCAATCAAACAGTGGCATCATAATGTCCTCGTAAGAGGATATCAGGCCCTTGTAGAGCAAAATGTGGTGTTTTGGTTTAGACAACTACAACTACTCCTGCCTGTAGCGCTGACCCTTGGATGTGAATTAGGTGGAAGTAACAGTTCAAACACACTTGGTCGGTGCTGAGAGTGGTCCTGTTGCTGAGGTTGGGGTCTTCCTGTAATCTCTAACGAACGACCTCCAACGCTTCAGTGACAAGAGCTGTAACGTCGTAAACATTGTTTCGTCTGCCTCCATAATGACGGCGCTGCCTACCAACCGCCTGAGGACCAGAACCAGGCGTGTTTCCTGTTAAGTGTTGGCATCAGCATATTTTTTTGTCAGGGGCTCAACTCTTAATAAGGCTTTGTCATGTGACGCACACTGACTCAGGCCCTTTCTAATGAGTGTGTGCTTCGGTTTTATTTTTACACGTCGAGACAGGTGTGCTGCTGAAACTAAGCCACAAGTGCTCTCTTTAAGACAGCAACAACATGCCGCCCCTCCAGTTTATCCACTTTCACTGTTAGTTCATTAAAACCAAATCAAGCTTGTCTCCAGTTTCACTAAGTCACTGTTATGTACACACACTGGGATGCTCGGTCTACCGGTTATGTCAGTATCACTATGATCCTGGGAGCAGTATTCACGTGCCAGTGAATCATGACCTGCAAAAACTTCCAGTTCCTACTTATTCGACACATGTAACGGTTTTTATTAACGCTCGAATGATTCACCTTTAGGAGCAAAATCGAAACAAAGCATCTTTCGTCCACAAGGTGTCATCACTCACCTAAAAAAGAACAAGAGCACGGGGTCAGCGGTCTGTGGGGAAGGTCGGTCCTCCTGCTGGACACGAGATCAAAGTAAAAAGAGTTAAAGTGTCGATTTCTTCAGAACAGTTAGCTCTTTTTTTCCCCTCGCGCAGTCTGATAACGAGTCTCAGAGGTAACCCCGCTCTTGGATTATATTTTAAGAACATTTTGAACATTTTCGTGGGAAGAATTTGTGGCCTCGTCAACAATAACAACTGTGAGTTGGAATATTTTCACGTGCTGAGGGAGAATTGTGTTATTTTTGGAGGGGAGATTGGCTGAAAGTGAGGGGCAACACAATGATGTGGTGGCTCTCACTTTCAGAGCCTGGGCTAGCCCCTGGACTATCCTGGGCTAGTCCTGGATCTGAGCCCAGGACTAGAAGGTCCTGGGCTCAGATCCACTGTGATTGAGACTTTCCACGTTTGCATGCATTCCCTGTGTTTGTGTGGGCTTTGCCCGCATACAGCCGCTTCTTCGGTTTGAACGGTTGTCTGTCTTTCTGTGTTAGCGTGTCCAAGGCGTACCCCGCCCTATGGATATGTGGAAGAGGACGGACAGATGAAAGGAAGTGCGAGTTGTCAGGTTAACAGCAACAAAACCAATATGGACCCTCTCTTAGCTCATGAACAATAAAGTCAGCATATCCCCCTCTCATGCTCGGGTGCTTGGTTACAGCTGACCGATGTCACTCTCCACAGATACTACACCGAGCGTTCCCACCACGCAGCGTGTAATTGTTATTTTATACCCACTAAGGACAGTTTAAGGGTCTAAAAATAAGTCCACTTGTACTGGCAGGAGAAAAGTTGGTTAGAAGTTGCCACCCACATGTTGAAAGCTTTGACACGACGCTTACTTCATGTCATCTAAATTTAAGTCCTAACTGCTTATTTAAGAACCAGACTAAGCATCACTTATAAGGGGACTGTAGTGGGTGGTTTTGGTTTTTAAATGGCAACTTTTTATTTTGGTTCAGTAATAATTTGGTGTATGCTTGTAAAAGTGGGTCATTCTGAAGATAAGATCTATTCATAACACTTTTGAACGAGCTTTGGTGGAGCCGGAAAGTAAAAATGGATTCTAAGAAACATTAAAAAAACATATAATTCAGTTTAAATCAAAGATAACAAACATTTTAAAACCTTTTTGTGAGGATCTCTTCAGGCCACGTTAGCGCCAATATTCAGCATGTAGTGACGGATTCATGTGAACTTCTGCTTCTCATGAGTTTGACATTAAATTCTTACGATCGTCCTGCAGACAGAAAGACTGATGTCCGTCTAATCAGGAAACCACTGAAGCGGTTCAGACTGTCGTTTCAACGCATCATTTAGACATCATTAGTTACCGAAACCCTCGCTCTTGTGGGGATAACTCGTCACATCAGCTTTTCAGGGTCTAGAGCAGGGGTGGGCAAGTCCAGGCCTCAGGGGCCGGGGTCCTGCAGGTTTTAGCTGTGTCCTTGATCCACCACAGCTGATTGAAATGGTTAAATGACCTCCTCAACATGTCTTGAAGTCCTCCAGAGGCCTGCGAATGAATGGATTCAGGTGTGTTGACCCAGAGTGAGCTCTAAAACCTGCAGGACACCCGCCCTCGAGGCCTGGACTTGCCCACCCCTGGTCTACAGCATCAAAACACCTGCAGAACCCGTAAAACAAACGTGGGACGCAGTATTGCTCAACACGACAGGTGAACAGTGAAAAAACGAAATTTTAAAAAAGGAAAAAAAGAAAGAAAAGAAAAATCCGAGGAGCAGCTTTATTTGATTTCAAGCCTCTTTGTTCTGGTGGGAGTTCCGCGGGAACAATGCAGGGCGGACAGGTATTGTTCACGCACACATATAATTCATCCCACGTCTATATGACGATGCACCTTTTTAAGATGCTTGGAAGAGGTTATTAAACTCGAGATAAATAAACGCTTTAATGAATCATGTGGTCATGACGCATCCCTTTTTTTTTTTTTTTTGTAGATCCTATCTGGGGGCGTTTAGAGAGCGTTTAAATAGAGCAGGGCATGTAACCAGAGCTCCATCCTCCTAAAGGACGGCTACATCCTGCTGCAGCGCACGCGCCACGGCTGTTTGGGACGGTAGGTGGAGGGATTCCCTCCGCGCGCTTATTGTGCTAGAATGAGGACGCGTGGACGCACGTACTCATGTAGTCAGGCTCGTGTTGGATTTCTATAGAAATGTGACGTAGACATTTTGAACGTGGAGTTTTCATTTGTTTCGAGTATTTGTAAGAGTAGCCAATGAGAGCTCGATTCTTGCGCTCCGTGCGTCAGTCGGACGCTTCTGTCTTGGATTTTGCCGCACTTTCCTGATTGTTCGTAATCTTCTCGTTTCCTTCCAGATGATGTTATTGGTCCTGCCGGTGGTGCTGCTCTTACTGTGCGCCGTTCAAGTCGACAGCGTGGCGATGACGTTTGATAGCAGAGACCCGATCACCGGGTCGCCGGTGAGCTGCGACCGCTGTCCCCCTGGGACATACCTGCGGTCTCAGTGCTCATCCGAGAAGAAGAGCGACTGCGCACAGTGTCCTCACGGCTCCTTCACGGAGGTGTGGAACCATATACAGCGGTGCTTAAGATGCGGCGTCTGCAGTCACAATCAGGTGGTGAAGACCCCCTGCACAGCGGACAGTGACTGCCAGTGCCAGTGCAAACCGGGCTACTACTACAAGCCGCAGTCCGATATGTGCTTCCCGCACAGCGCGTGTCCAGCCGGACAGGGAGTGCTTTCCAAAGGTAAGAGTCCGTGCGCAGAGCTCCTCCATGAGCTCATCGTGGGGAAATGTGCTTACAGCGGCGCAGAGTTTCCTCATATGATGCATCGAAATTGCTGCAGCTCTGCTGCGTAAAAGGGCAACGGCAGCTCACAGCAGCCTACTTCCTGAACGATGTGCCTATTTATAGATACTGACTCCTTTGGCACAGCTGACGGCTTCAGAACATAAAGTTTCTCCTCATTTCACCAACTAAGCAAACACAACGTGACAGTCTCGTGTTTGTCCCACGCTGCAAACGCTGCATTCTCTGTGTAATGTGACTTTTAACAGCTACCATTCGGTTGCCTTGGCTACCTTACAGCTTTTGGTTTTTATACTGAAAGGTCAGCACAGCACCAAGCTGCAGGTAGCTGTAGGTGTTGCTTTTTCCTCAGCATTGAATGGAAGCAAGTGAACAGCCCCTCGGTGCAGAGGAGTGGGTTTGTTTCAAGACTGTCGTGTGCTGCCACGCAGGGGTAAAGATGGCAACTGCATTTAGTCATTCAGAGTGGAGGAGCACCAAAGAGTCATGGCGTAAGGCTTCTTAGCTGGACCTGTTGCACCTGCAGCATTTTGACTTCAGTAGGGTTTGGTGCATTGCACACTAATTCCATTTGATTAGTATGCTAGCTGTTAACCGATCACAAATGATATTACATTTGTTACACGACTGATCTCAGTTATCTTCATCAGAGTACTCGTCATGTTTTCCAGGTACACCTGATGAGGACACCGTGTGCCAGACTTGCTCAAACGGCACCTTCTCCGACGTTTCCTCTGCTCATCGCAACTGCACAGCGCACAAGAGCTGCAGTGGTGCTGGGCTCCAGCTGGCACTGAGGGGCTCCTCCTGGCACAATAGTGTGTGTGCAAACTGCGAAGCTCTCAAAGGTGAGACGAGCAGTGTAAAAGGAAAAGGCAAAGAGAGGCATGCGAATGTATTCAATCAGAAAAGAAACAGAAGGGAAGGAAAAGTGAAAATGAAGATGACTTTAATTCAATTCAGTTTTATTTATATAGCGCCAAATCACAACAACAGTCGCCTCAAGGCGCTTTACATTGTAAGGTAGACCCTACAATAATACATACAGTGAAAAACCCAACAATCATATGACCCCCTATGAGCAAGCACTTTGGCGACAGTGGGAAGGAAAAACTCCCTTTTAACAGGAAGAAACCTCCGGCAGAACCAGGCTCAGGGAGGGGCGGGGCCATCTGCTGCCACCGGTTGGGGTGAAAGAAGGAAGACAGGATAGAGACATGCTGTGGAAGAGAGCCAGAGATTAATAACAAGTATGGTTGAATGCAGGGAGATCTATTAACACACGGTGAGTGAAGAAGAAACACCCAGTGCATCATGGGAGTCCCCCAGCAGTCTGAACCTATCAC
>VURO01019285.1:0-13162 GCA_015108175.1 Pelvicachromis taeniatus
TGTGTGTGTGTGTGTGTGTGTGTGTGTGTGTGTGTGTGTGTGTGTGTGTGTGTGTGTGTGTGTGTGTGTCATTGCTGAGAAGAAGATAAAAGGGGAGACAGTTTTTTTTTTTAAATCAGGAAATTAAGATCTGCCAAATGGCTATGGACCCCCTCAAGGCTTCTCATTATGGGGTTAAAGTGAAACACACATAAACCCATGCACAACACACACACACACATAACTCCAACACGGCCGCGTTTGAAGACTCTTGGTGTCTTCTGACAGTCTGCTTTACCTCTTTCAACCCGCACTCTGTCTCTCTAACTTCAGCTTTCTCTGTTGGGGCAGGTCTAAGATGAAAGTAAGCCCAAGCCTTTAACCCCCCAAGGGTATTAATCTTCTAACGATCCTAAAATCGCCGATAAATAACCTTTCTGTCTTTAGCTGTGTCATTACTAAGTAAGAGTTTAAGCTGTTCTTAGTAACACATGAATGTACTGTGTATGAATCACAGTCCAGTATTGTTCATCTGTAGTGCATTTTTACAGTAGTAAACATTTTCTAGAAGCCTTTTGGTGCCTCCCTGTCTTCATTAGCTCTGTCTTCATGTCTGCTTTTCATTTGGTTACATCTGATTGCTGTTTTTGTTAGCGGAAGAAATTAAATGTGCAATACCACAAAGCGAGGGGGCGGCAATTTATCTCGCTTCATTTCAAAAACGCACAATTTCAAACGCATTAACCTTAAACGCATGTAACACTAATCAGCAAGACCTAAAGAAGGCATCTTTTGCCAAAGCTATTTGGCCTACAGTGACAAGTATAATGCTGCAATGTTGCTAAGGATCCAGAGCAGAACTTCAAAGCGGGTTAAAGTCTGTATTGATATGGACTGTAACAAAACGTGTCAGCTAAATGTGATAGACTTTACTTAAAGTCATTACTGTGATGTTTACATCCTGTAGGTGAAAGGAGATGTTGGTCTTTGGAAATTTCCATAGATTACATCATACAAGCACTAAGAAGACAGGCACTACCTCTTTCTTGTTAATTCCTCTTATCCTCTTTTTTGTGCAAGTGAGGCGATGTACCACCAGGAGCTGTCTGGCTTAACGTGCTCAATGTGCTTCAATTTTTGTACCAACGCTTAAGATTTTAATGTATAAGTAAATTATATATCTACAAAGAAAACACTAAAGGCTGTCAAGTGTGTAAGTTTGTGTAAGTCCAATGATTAGTTTACTCAGTCAGTCTGTTCAGTCTCAGGACTGAAATTCATACTTACAAATAAGAACTGATCTTTAATAAGACGCTTTATTGTTTGAGTTGTATAGTGAACTAATTACAAGTCATGATACCATAGCTGTTGGAATCTATGTGAGTATTTCTGTGTGTGTTTTTGTGTGAGATCATGCTACACTTACTGGAGGAGAAGACTATAACTCTGGGCTCCTGGTTGCCAGTCAGGTGTATCTGTGCTCTTCAACCCATCTTGTCTTCTTATAAAGATCTTTAACAAGTGGAAATTCTCGCATATGTAATTTCAAGAATGCTTAAATGAATGGTATCCAACTTTACCTATCAATGCAGCTGTCTAGCTCTTTAGATTATTAGATTCATTAGATTAATTCCAATAAGATCATTTATTCAGGGGATTATTATATTAATATATACAAATGCTACATCTGAACCATAGTGCTAAAGTTTTTCATTATGTAGTATTATGGGGAGATTGTCTGACTGGTCCCAAATTCACTATTCAGCAACTACAAAAATGCATCCGTAGAAAAACTAGAAGAGCAACCAATCCTACAGCGGTTGTCCCAAAGAGAGTCAATGTTACCATTATGGAGTAAGCCTGAGATTAAATAAGGAGAAAGCAGAAACTAAAATTAAAGACTATCACTAAGTTCACGAGGGTCCTTGGAAAACTGACCTTTCAAGCATCTTGAGTTCCAATAACCCAGGCCAAGAGACCTGCCGGTGACCACCTGGCAACCACTGGTTGTGAGTAAAAAATGGGCATTTCCCAAGTGGTAGCTGGAAGTTGCTCAGTGAAACTGGTCACCAAGAGGTATTCAGTGCTGCGCTGAAAAACTCATTGTGATTGCGTTACTTGTTAGCAGACTGCCACAGTCCCTTGTATTTTGCTTGGAAGATGCCAACTTATCTGCAAACACTCACCAACAGCTCACTAAGTGGTTAAACTTTCAAGATTGCAACCCAGACTGGAAACAGACCACTGAGCTTCAAAGTAAAAGACGCTAGTGGTTAGTTAGCCCTGTAGGTAGCACACCGTTTGTACACCTGTCTCTAGATCTGTCATGGGCCATAAAGATTCTTTGCAAGTATAAAAGACCAGAGCTGGTAATGTTTTAAAGTCAGAGTCGTCGCCCCCAAACATTGACTTGCATTAAGTCAGTTGATGAATCAATTCACATTCATTTATTCTCACCAGTGGTCAACCAGTGTTTGACTATGATCTTTAGTGAACCAAACGATGACGGTAATCATCTTAAAAATTCCTGATGCTGGCCTCTTTCTCCTCTGTGTCACTCATTTAATTCCTTTCATTAAGCTTTTTCTGGGAAACATGCCATGTCTATTTCACTCCTTCCTTCTGTGCTCTCCTACGTCTGTATCATTAAGTAATGTTACAGATGGATTGTGTGGAAAATGGCTTTTCAGCAACAGTGTTTAACCCTGTAAAGGATATTTATTACCCTGACTTCCTGCCCCATGAAGTATTAGGCCAATCAGTGGCCAGGGAACACAGCCAACAAGCTAACCAATGTAGAAAATGAAGAATTTGGTAAGAGGAAGGTTTGTGGTCTCTTGAAAAGCACTTAATTTCTGATGACAATCAAATCAGCAGCAGGGTCCAGCCTTTCTTCATCTTGGGATTTCTTGGTTTTTCTAAAAGGAAAAATCTGTTTCCCATTTAAATCGTTCTTTCACTCTTCCTCCCACTTTTTCATTTAACCAACCCCTTTTCCTGTCTTAATGACATTTTTAATGATCCTTAAACACAATGTAACTTCTTGTTTATAGATAAAAGTACATGTTAAAACTAAATACCTAATAATTATGTACTTTATAAAATGTTTGATTAATGCCAAAAATTAATTCTTAGTGTCATAAAAATGTAAAATTGGAAACTACCTAATATAGCATATCCAGTATACCTGAGGAGTATTACACTTTCAATTTGAACGTTCATAAACAAACAACGTTGGTCTTTTTAACCAATAAAGCTGCCAAACCCTGCCATAAACACATCCCTACACAATCTAACCAGGTCATAAACAAAGATCCAAAGTTAATCAGTGTTCTCTGGAGGAGCTCTATCCCTAAACAGGCAAATGATTTGATCCCTTAACAGACTAGGGTTCAACCTGCCAAATCCAGGCACAATTTCAAACACATGTAACACAGTCTGACTGCCATAAACTGCCTTGTTTGTCTGTGTGTGCATCCAAGAAGCACAACACCTCAAACCCATCTGTTTTCTTGCAAACCTAACAGCAGCTGTATTTCAGCATCACCATCTTTAAGCCTCTGTCAGAACACAAGATGTCTTCACTTCACTACAAGATGTCTTTCTATTACAACATTTCATTTCTAGTGCATTTTCTAACAGGTAAAGGAAGTCTACAGTTTTAATGCATTCCCACTACATTAGCCCTGAATCACAACAAACTGTGTAAGACGTGATACCAATTACCAAGTGAAATTAGTTGTGATAAGTTCAAATGTAAACTATAGTGTTGGGATATTATGCAAGTCAATTATCGGTTTTCTTATAGGTAATAAAACTTTAGTGGAGTGGATTTCTAGAGAAAACAGAAAGCAGAAAACCACACATTTTGTGGATTTCCCCTCTATCAAGTTTCTGTAGTCTGTCATTTAAACCTCCACCAGCTCGATAAACAACCTACTTTTACAAGACCTACATAGCACACATTTTTATTTCCACCAAAACTGGACGATTGTACCTCTTGTTATACATGCATTGTTATGAGGATAGAGGATAAATCGCTGAAACGCACAAGAATAAAGTACAATTTCACACAGCAACCTCACATTATAAAGAGATTAAAATGAGATTATAAGCATAAAACCCATGCTGCAAGAGGCTATAATTATCAGGGGAAAAAAAGAAATAAACTATTCTATTCAGTGTAACACCATGTCATTAACCGAACAGTGGCCATAATCAGCTACCTGCACTTAACAACCTGCTGAAAAGCATAAAATCACACTTTACTCCTAAACAATGTGCGCCTTTCAATATTAATCCAACTGTGTGTTTAAAATTAGGCCATTTTGCTGTCATTCCACATTTAAGTGTCCTCAGCAATCATAAATGCACCAACTGTCTTTTTTTTCTCAAGTGAATTATGAAGAAGGAATGTGCTGCTGGCATTTTGTCTCCTTTGTGTGATTTGCAGGCAGCTGGAAAGTAAATAAAGGGGTGGTGGCGGCAGCAGGCCTGTCACTCAAATTAGACCAACCGCTTTCACCTTCAGCTGAGTCAGGCCATCAAAACTCAATCAAAACTTCTATTAATGGATCTCACTGACTGAAAATAATAATGATCAGGTTTTATAAAAACAATCTCCGTTCTTCTTGTGCTAGTCTTTAAAAAAAAAGAAGTTAAAGTTGAAAAGTCTTGACAACTCCTTGAGAAAGTCAAACTCACTGAATGAAGTAGCCATCAAGGCTCACTAATGGGGAACTAAATGAGCCGGAAATAAATACTTCTGATTTGCAACATGATTACTGTCTTAAGTTTGATGTGAAAATAAACGCTGATTAAAGGGATTTCCAACTCTGGAGACATAACCAAACCTCAGACAACAGCTGGCGCTTGCCTCCTCACTAAATATCCATTTGCGCCGATCCCACCCAACAGCATCATCCGTGCTTTTATCAGTGCGAGCTGCGTTTTCACAGAATCGTCAAAACATTCTTTGCTGCAACTTGAATTTCCACCAACAAATCAGAGCGTAATACTACTGTAGCGTGGACATGTAACAAGTGCAGTGCCTCAGATATCATCTAGAGAACCGTGATTCATGTAAACATGTGCCACTAAGAGACGTGATGACGAGAGCCAGCTCGACGACAGACTTGAGTCCTCGATGGTGAATAATGTCCATATTTTTTCAGCAGAACAGAAACACACTTCACGCAAAGTGAAATGTACATTTATGTTTATGTGCATGTGTGTGTGCATACATGTGTGATGTTTTTTCATGTCTCTTCATCTTTTGATTGGTTTAATTACAGACTTACTGTCAGCTTCCCACTCAGTGTGCAGGAAAAACAAACTCTTAGGGCACATGAAAAGAAGTCGCAAATGCTTACACACACACACACACACACACATGCAGCACACACCTATCGCAGTTCAAGTCAGTCACCGTGCTCTTTGATTCTCTGCCTGCCGGTGATCTGTCTTTCATCGTCTCCACTCCTTGATCCCTTGTTCTCTCTTTAGCTCTGCTGGTGCATATCATCTCTCTCCCTGTCTCCACGTCTGTCTCTGTTTATTTTGCATTGACTTTAGGTGGGAAGCTTAATCTTCTACCTGAAATTCCTCTGTATGTCTTATTCCTTCTCTCAATACACCTCCAGTAAAGAAAAAACAACTTTCAGAAATTAGCATAAATATGTTTTTGGGGTGTGCCCCTTGAAAATGTTTCACTGGCCTTTTTGCTTCTAGAAGACTGTGCTTTAACAAAGAGTGTTAAAGAGTGTTTAATGATCAAATCAAGGTCAAATCAACAGAGGACAAGCTTTTCAGTAAGAGCAATGACTCATTTGACGTGATGAGCAAGAATTTAGCCACACTCACTCGTAATCAACAGAGCTTTGGCTTGAAGTAGAATCAGTCTGCACTGTTCACTGATACTTCTGCAATTTGAAAAAGGGAACAATAAAGGTGTGCCTTCTGAAAGCTTTCAAAACAGATCGGATTTTTCAAGCAGTTGATATTGAGGGATAATTCAAGTCTTTTGAGCAGCACCTTGTCATGTTGGATGGATGTGGTTGTGAGGGAAGGGAAATCTTCAAAGCTAAATTCCAATCAATCAATCAATCAATCAATCCAAAACTCAAAATTTGGGAATTTAAAGACTTTCATTGAGGTATTTGCAAACCATCAAAAGCACAGTTTATGCCTTCATCTGCCACTTTATACCTGCCATCACTAACAGCCCAAGGAGGGCATTACATGGATCATGCTATCATAGCTATTACAGATCATATGTTCGTCTGCACAGGTGCCCAACTTAGTTCACTGAGGACACGGTCCCAAACAGACTCTCCACCTGCAAAATGTGTCAACAACCAAATGAGAAACACTAGAATCAGAGATGAAAGCATCCTCGATGTCCATGAATTTCTCTAAAGGACAACCTATTTTAACTTCATCTTAAGGCACAAACGTTCTTGCATGTGTTTATCCAAACTTTGATTTCCAAAACCACTCTCAGCATTTTTCCTTAATGTAAGACACAAAGTGGCAGATCTCTCTCTCTCCACATACTCTGCATAAAGGATATTGATGTAGAAAGTTACCCATACACAGGAGGAATTGTAAGTAGACACAAATTAGACCGCAAACCCCAATTTGATTAAAACTTCCCTCTCCGGGTTCTACACAGAGAGGATTTAGTACTGGTTTGTTGTACTGTCTGCACTGTGCATGGGGACATAATACCGTTGAGAATGAAACCTATGATTAGAAAAACTTTCTTGCTTTATGTTACTTTTCTGGGATTATTGCAAATTATTATTGCAAAGATAAAATACAAAGAAGTGGAGCTGCAACCTATTTTGTTGTCATTTTGTAATTTTGCCTGTAAAATTACAAAATAATTCTCACATTATAGGATAATTGGATTGAATTTAGGTGGCATTTAATCTTTGATGTGTCTCTTTACACAACACACAATCATTTATTTGTGAATGTGCTTTTAAGAATCTCTGCAGACTTTAATGTACTTTTAAAAATAAAAATATTACTTGGATTTTTATTGTTTGCACTTTAGATTTCCTTTGATGCTGTGACGTTTTTCTGTGTGCACATTCACAGAGCTAACCTTTTTATTTTACAAGGGTAAAACTAAGCTAAATGCTTAAAAGAAAATCATTTATCTACTAATGGAAGATATTGTAAAGGGTCTGCAAATCTGATGACCTGACATATTTATTTTACAACTAATGCTAACCTGATGCAGAAGCGTAAGAGTAAAACATTTTTTTAAATCTAGCCTACTTTTTCAGCTCCAAAAGCAATAAATGCCCCCAAAATAATTAATTAATAAGTATTAATTAATAAGTAGTATTAATACGTAATGGTACCTAGATTTTTATGTTCTTCATTTAAAGCTACAAACAATATATTGCATATTATGCAAAATGCACAGGGTCACTATAACTCTTACACATGTTCCTGGTGCTGTAAGTTTGGGTACAAGACTCCACCAAACAGCTGTATCATAAATTGTCCCACTAACTAAAATAATGAGCTGAAATAACTTCACTACCATAAGTACACTCCGAATGACGTGTTTTAGTTGAGTTTCCTCTTAGATGTGTGAAGCATTTACGAAACATTCAACCCCAGAAGGCCTCCTGAGCTCTATAAATTTCTCCATGGGGGGAAAGGGTTATGCTTCCTTTATTGGAATCAGCTGTGACATCTAGCATAAATTTCAACATTAAACTTTCACAAGAAAAACACTTGCAATGATATCACGCCAAAAAAGTGAATAAGTAAACAAATTTTCCATTTACTTCAGCCTAGTATAGGATGATCATGACTACAGGCGCTGGCTTTGTTAGTTTTTCTCCCTTCATCCTTTTAATCCTCAGAAACCATATTAACTTCTTTTGAAGATGAGTTACAATCCCTTCTGTTTCTTCTCTGTGTATCCTTTGCCTTTCTACCTGTGAACATGAAAGATTCAGTGGCAGAAGAGATGTCTGCACTGGGGGCTGCAGGGGAAAGAGAGAGAGAGAGAGTGAGAGTGAGGGGAAGAGAGAGTCAGGGCAAGAGACACAGAGACACAGAGAGAGAGGGGGGATCGAGACGGATTGATTTCCACCTCCAGCAGCTTCAGTTCAAAGCCAGCTAGCAGACTTCAGAGGCTCGGCAGGACCCGGCATGTCCCCAGCCGGGCCGAGCTGCCTGTCTGCGGGCAGGACTTTCCCTGGGGGCCCCGGGGCCCGGGACAGTCAGGCGGCACCAGAAAAACAATTACGCAGACAGAGGAGAAAAGTGTGCAGGGTCACAAATGCGCACTACCTCAAGTGTCACAGGAAATATTACACTGTAAGTAACTGTGCACTGTAAGTATGATGTGGCTTGTTATTCGTAGAAGCTCTAAAACGATTCACTGTGTAGAAATGAATAATAGAAAGAGGTATCCGTTTTTCTAATCAAAGTAACCAGCACAGTACTTAATCAAATTCATAATCAGCCCTTCATCACGAACCAACTGAGGCCGGAAATGTGAAAAATGTGAGAAATGGAAAAACAATCACATTTTTCTACCACCTTAGGCTAAAACCTTTGCATCAACACACACAGTGTGTGCTACCTTTAACACGCACCGCAATCGTTTAGCTATATGCTTGTCACACACACTCACTGTTAAAAAATTTATTTCTTGAAGCTGTCATTCCTGCAAATCATAACACTGAAATGTTTTCATCCAGCCGTGTTCACTTTAGATACACAAACATATATTACTAGATGATTCTGCTTTGCTCCAAAATCATCCTGTCAAGTGTTTAAATGAACGCAGAAAGATTGTTTTGTGCGTTGTTGTTTTATGTTACTTTTGAAAAGGAATTGCCAGCCTGATATTATGCTATGGTTCACTGATTATTTATCATTGCCCATAAAATAAAAAAACAAAACAACAACAAATCATCCATTTTCCCTTTAAGTGAAAATTACAGTGAAGCACATGTGTGCTTGGCATAAAAAAGTGCTGCTCAGGAATTTCCCCGAGTGTTGCAGCAATCCGTCCTTGCATTCCTGAGAGCGGAGCTGATCACACTTCTTACCTGGAGCTCAGGAGAGGGGCGCACTGGTCTGGTTTCTCCTCTGCACTGCTGGCTAAGCTGCCCGACGATCAGTCCCGGTAACTGGTGATCAATCTCGAGCGTGGAGCCGGGTGAGCATCGCCGAGGGACTGACTCGCTGTCTAAGAGTTTTTACTCCGCAAAGTTAAATTGTGCCCCAGCCTCTGCACCGCTGCTTGTCGGTGCGTCTCCAGGCTCCTCCTTGATTAAAAAAAAAAGTGAGAAGTTTTCTCCCCGCCCTGGATAAGAAACGGATTAACGTGGCTCAGGTAGACTATGTTTTTCAGTCGGGGCAATTAACGTGCTACGGGCTACAACTCGACTCTGCCATCTAGCGTTCATAAGGCAACAGTGGCATGAATGTAGTCTTAAACAAGTCTATGGCCGTCATGAGGGAAACAAGAATATCTGCACAGCTCAGTTATAGTTTGCACTTACACGGAAAGTACTGAGAGTCTAATTAGTACCAGAATAAGGTCACTAAAGTGTTTTGTGTGGGTTTAATAGTTTATAAAAATGTCACCACAACTGCCACATCCACCTCTCAGTGATCTCAGCTACTTCATTCCACTTCACTTGGTGTGGTGTGAGACGATGCAAGTTGTTTATTTATGTTTTTATTTGAACGTGGCAGAGTTGAACAGGTTAACATTTTCATTCAAAGTCACCAAGATAGACAAGATTAGAAATGAGTACATCTGAGGGAGAGATCAGGTTTGGAGGCACAGTTAGAGAGGGAAAGCTGAGATGGTTTGAAGATTTGCTGAGGAAGGATCGTGGATAGACTGGACAAAAGACGTTGAAGATGGAGATGCCAAGGCAGAAGAAAAAGAGGAAGACCTCAGAGAAGGTTCAAAGATGTAGTAACGGAGGACATGCAGAGGAGTGGTGTGACAGAAGAGGATGCTAGGGATAGGGTGAGATGGAGGCAGATGATCCGCTGTGGTGAACCCTAAAGGGAACAGCTGAAACAAGAAGGCTACACATTGAGGGAATAACAACAGAACATCAAACGACACATTAAACAATAACCACAATATCGCTACTGTACATGAATAAACGTTGCTGCACATTAAGACTGACAATATACCATTAAACTTCTTAATATAAACACCCTGCAAATACCCCCCCCCCTCCCATACACACACACACACACACCCACACACACACACACGCACACACACACACAAGACATAGGTTGAGTGTGTCTGTGATGTAGCTAACTGGTGCCTGATGTCTGAGTTGGAATAAAGCTTTGACTTTAGTCGTCTTCTCCTCCTCCTCCTCTTCCTTTCCGCTCCTTCTCCTTTTCTCAGCCACAGGAAGAATGAGATAAAAGAGGGGCTTTGAAAACACTGGGAGGCCTGTAATTACTTACTCTTCATCTCGGTGTCCGTCTATCTGTCTCTGCCTTCGTCTTTCATGTCTTTTTTGTTTTTCTTTTACTTGGTCACTTTCTGTTTTTTTTTCCCACTTTCTTTGCCCTCTTTTCAGTGTCTTCCTCCTTCTCCATCCTCTTCTCTCTCTTTTTCTGTCATCCCCGCTCCTCATTGATGTCTGTCCAGGGCTTCCTGACTGAAATGGAGGATGAGAGGAGAGGAGATTAGATGAGAGGAGGGGATAAAGAGAGGATGAGGAGGGGATAACAAGAAAAGTGATGAGTTCTGCTGAGAGAACGATGGCTGCTCTGTCACACACCGGACAAAAACACATATTAAGCAAAACCTGTATTTACTGCGGTAGATCGTGGAGCAAACTTTAGTTTAGATAATATAACATAGATGATGAAAGAGATGCTTTAATGAAACAAGCTGGGACAGATGAACCATAATGCAATGAAAAGAAACAGAAGCAGATGTTATATGATAAATAATTTTTTGCTATATGATATTCTAAATATGGCATGCAATTTATGTAATACGTCATATATCTACAAAATGTAGTGCATGTTATAATGAAAAGCAAGGTTTCAAATGAATGAAGCCTTAGTTATAATGCTTTAATAACTCCTCTGGTCTGCATTCAAATCCAGAAACTATCCTTATTTCCGCCTGCTAAATGTGAACTATGTAGTTCAACAGGATATATTTGGTACAAGATTATCAGTAAAGTCACTGAACATTTAACTGTCCTAAAACTGAGAAGTGATTTCTCTCTCAAAAGAGAGTCGCTGGTGGTTTACAGTCAGCTATTGCCAGATGTTACAAATGTAACACACAGTATATGCATTACAAATTAATAACTCCTAAGAATAAAGAGACAAATGTGTCATACCTGACACTGGGCTAGAAGCAGGCAACACTCTCAACAGGTGCTAGTCCATCAGAGCCCATCAAAGAGAACAAGACAACCATTCACACAAACATCCACGCCTGCACCCAATTTGGATTTGCCATATTGTCGTGAATATAAATCAGTCTGATTTAAGGATGCTGTAGAAATATATATATAAAACTACATAACACTCATGATGTGTTTCTCAGAAAGCAACACATCATGACATGATCTAAAGAAACTCAAGAACAGATGAAGAAGAAAGTAATTTACATCTTTCAATCCAGGGTTACAAAGCCATTTCTAGAGCTTTGGTTCTCTAGTAAACGACAGTAAAAACCTTTAACCACAAATAGCAAACCTTTCCAGGAGTGGCCGGTCTGCCCAAATTAGTCCAAGAGTGCACTGACGACTCATCCAGATCACAACAAACTCAACAACATGATCTAAAGAACTGCAGGCCTCACTTGTCTCAGTTAAGGTCAGTGTTAATGAGTCACCAATAGCAAAGAGACTGGGTCATTCATGGGGGAGTCCCGAGGTGAAAACTACTGCTGACTAAAAAGCACACAAAGGTTCATCTTTACATTTGCTAAAAAAAAATTGCAAAGTTTTGTGGACTGATGAGACAAAAAAAATTGTTTTCTAAGGTTTGAGATCTGTCACATCTGACATAAAACTGACAGAGCAATTCGTAAAAGGAACATCATAACGAAGGTCAAACACGGTGGCAGTTTGATGGTCTGGAGCTGCTTTGCTGCTTCAGGACCTGGATGACTTGGTGTAGTTGATGGAACCACAAATGCTGCTCTCTACCAAACCAGTTAATGCCCTGAAGCTCAAGTTATTCTGGAGGACAATGATGCAAAACACACCAACAAATTCACCATTGAACAACTCAAAAATCAAATCTTTTGAATGAGTTTTTTAGTCGAAATCCAGACTAAGATCCAGTTGAGTTGCTTTGGTATGTCCTTAATCAGGCCATTCGTGCTTGAAAACCCTCCAATGTGGCTGAATTAAAACAATTCTGCAAAGAAGAGCGAGCCAAAAATTCCTCCACAGTGATGTGAAAGACTCATTGTCAGTTTTCGCAAATGCTTGAGTGCACTTCTTGCTGGCACAACCGGTTATGTTTTAGCAGGCAAATACGTTTTCACATAGGGCCAGGTAGGTTTGGATAACAGTTTCCCCTTTCTCTAATATTAAAATGTGTTTGATCATTTGAAGCATGTGAAAAAAGATGCAAAAAAATTGACAGCTCTGATCATTTTTCTCCTTTCAATTTGGGTCTGTTTTTATTAAATATGCTAAACAAATAAGGTTTACAGCTACCATTAGTTGAGTTGAGTAAATCTAATCATTGGCAGAATATATTTAGTCTCTACAAAGTCTTAAAATGCACTTATGTAGGACATCTAAGTTTTAAAGAATCACAGCATCTGTCACAGAATGCCTACCCTGTTTATAACCCGGCTAAGCTCCAGTCAAAGCACTGTAGCTCTGAGAAGACAGAAGTCAGTGGAGGCCTAATTTGTTTGGCATATTGAATTAGGATGACTTCAGTTTGCCACAAAAACACACTTCTCATGCCTTTTATAAGGCTTAAAATGTACAAAAGGTGAAATACTAGTTTAAAAAATCTGTAGATGAGCGCAATATTTAAAAAACAGAACAAAAATACAATCACTGACCTCTGCTGATTCACATTAATGACCACAACCACAAGTTATATGGGCTTTCCACTTGATCTCAGGGTTACTGTGCAAATGTGATCATGTTTCAATATTATTATGACTTGTCAG
>VURO01019285.1:13182-24674 GCA_015108175.1 Pelvicachromis taeniatus
GTCAGCCCCCAAAAAAAAAAAAAAAAAAAAAACTTTGTATGTGTCACATTGCAGGTAGACAACACCTTTCGAACGCTGTATTATTTTGTTAAATATGAAAAAAGGTGTTTTGCCATGAGGAGTGCACACACTGTACTACTGAAACTGCCTACAACAGACTCTATGACCTTGCCATTACCCCTGGAAGTCTTTCAGTGAGAACACACACATGCACCACTCTTCAGCAAGAGCCGGTTGCCATGGTAACTGTCGTGTCAGCTAACCTACTTTTGCATGAAGGAAAGTCATTGGCGGCTGAGAGAGAGGTGTATGGTACAGGTACATGGTAAAGACCCACCCATTTACACATATACAGTCACACGCGTGCACAGACACGTGCACAGTAAGTGTTTATCATTTTTTATTATTTAAAGCAAACAAGATTTCATCTTCCTTCACCTTAGTCCGATGAAATTATAACTGATAAAGATGAAGATGATATAGGAGTCTGTGAAACTTCGGTGAACTAGATTTGTGCAGAAGTGAACAGCTGTAAGAAAACCAGCAGCCGGGATGTGAATATAAATGCAGCTGAAGTGAGGTCAGCACAAATCAGGTTTATTTTCATGGCTCATCACGGCAACAATTTCCCAGAGGACAATATCCAATTGCAAAATAACTATACTGCAGTAATAAAAACAATAAGTTCTTTATTTATTTTAAGAATAAAAGTAAACATTGCAGCGCACTATGCAGTAAAATTTAATACAGAGCACAAAACACACGAAGCTCACAGAAATCCCTTGCAAGGCTGACTGTAACTTATTTTGCAAAGCACTGAGGAATCTGTTTGCCATTTTCAGACCTTCTATCCTTCAGAAATGTAAAAAAAAAAAAATGAAATAAACTTAACACAAATGTACATATATTTTCCCTCACGTGCAATATACAATTATACTAACTGATTACATAAAAATAACACTTTTTTTTTCTTTATTATTACAGTATCTAATAGAAAGAGCATTAACATGCAACGCGACAGCACTGCTGTGCTGTGCACTGCAGCAGCGAAGCATGTGGAGTGCATGTGCGTTCATTATTTGCAACATTGTTAGAGTCTGTAATTTCTCATGGAGTTGACTAACCCCCTTATATTAGCAGAAAGCTAGTTATCATTCCTAATTGACACATGTGCTGGTTAAACACCCTCCAGCTTTTGTCTGTTATTGACAGCACTGCATCCTACAGGGAGCCCTGGCGATCCTGCTTAAATGGATTGAGGGGATTTTCATCCAATAATCATTTATGTTCGCTCCTCTCTGTAGTTCCCCTCTAATTCTGAATCATTGGCTGTGAAGAATTGTATTAAGCAGATGAAAGACACTGTGCATAAGACAGGAGTGAGTATGATAACGAGAGGGGAGAGAGAGGGAGAGAGACAGGATGAATTTTGGTTCACTGCCAGCACTCGTGGACTGCTGCACTAGTGAGGCATTCAGAATCAGGGCTCGATAACAACAACATACATGTGTTTTAGCAGCTGAGTTGCATTGCATTGCTCTGTGGCTATAGAGATATAAATACACGTTTAGGAAATGGGAGGCCTCTGTAGATAAAATGCAATAGGAGCTCTGTGTCACAGAGAAAGTTTTAAACTTACTCCATAACTGGCATAAAAAAACAAGTCCATAATTTCAGTCTTTTTTAGTTAGCAGTAGAAGCTTCTTTTCCAGCTCCTTCATTAATGCCTTTATTGTGCTATGTATGTATTTTCTTTGATCTGTTTAGTTCATTCATTACCAAACACATGGACTTCAGTAACCGTGCTTTTTTAAATGATTATTCCTCATTACCTTAGTTTAACTGTGCCCCTCTGCTCTGAAATCTTCAGTGTTTAAAACTTTGTACAGAATGCGTAAGTATATTTTAACAGTTCAATAATGTCATAAAAACGAAGAAAAGGCTGCAATACTGTGACACAAACAGACACACACACATACACACACACACACTCCTTCTTTCTTATTGTATCCTAAGCTGTACACCCTCTTCTTTTCATCGTGGGTGGTA
Organism: Pelvicachromis taeniatus; assembly: GCA_015108175.1. Lineage (NCBI taxonomy): Eukaryota > Metazoa > Chordata > Actinopteri > Cichliformes > Cichlidae > Pelvicachromis > Pelvicachromis taeniatus. Next base: position 15,232 of record VURO01019285.1, read on the forward strand.
AAGAGTGGGTTCACCATGCAACCAGGAAGGCGTCACTTTAGTCACACAGACATAGACACTCACAAACACACAAATGCACACAGACACACACAGTGGTCTTAATCACTCCCTGCCTCTCCTGAATGTGAGAGCAGAGCAAGTCTGAACAGGTGGACGAGCTGAGAAAGACTACAGTCATGGCTGAGAAACAGAGCACATGGTCATGTTATCGTCACTTCACAGAGAATTTAATTGACTCACCTTAAATGTGCTGTGGATTTATCCTAACAATAACATTACTAGCCAAACTTAACTCAAACTTTCAACTAAAGCCAGTGTACTGATTTAGCTTACATGATGTAGATTTGTAATGCAATTTGGCGGATGAGTAATAGATGGACCCCTCAACACACATTTCCTTGTCCTTTATCTATTTTGTGCTCATTATATAGCACATGCCAGGAATAGGTCAGTGGAAATGTTACGGATTTCTTTCCCTGTATCTTTAAATAAAGGTCATGTAATTTAATAGGAAATGGCACTGTAGTCATCTTACCATGTTTCTAATGCAGCGCTGTCAAAAATGTTATCTGTAAATAGAATCCTGTAATTGTTCAGTGACATTCCTCTTACAGTTTGTAATGAAACTAGTGATACCATTCATTTTTTTAGTTGCTACCAGTTTCAGTTGGCTGCAGCCTATCCCAGCTGTCATAGGGTGAAAGGCAGGGTATAGCCTGGACAGGTTGCCGGTGTGTTGCAAGGCTAACATAGAGAGTCGGAAAACAAGCATAAGGAGAACATGCAAAGAAAGGCCCTGGATGGCTGGTGGATTTGAACCCAGGACCTTCTTCCTGCACTAACCAACTAGTTTACAATGATGCAATTAGCTGCCCATTGTCAGATGAGGTAGACTCAATATGTCAGCCTGAATCAGCCTGAATTTGATAAGCTGTTAAAAGATGGATGGATGGATGGATGGACGGATTGACGGATTGATGGATCGTAAATTGCCACTTTTGATCAAATCTGCTAGCATGTCAAAGAAAGAAGGCACTACTGTACATGTAATTCATCCAAAGCTCATGTCATACTATACTGAACGACCATCACTCCTCTGTTTTCAATAATCTATTCTATCCATCATAGCAGAATACACTTTCCTTATATTAAAAATTATTAATTGTGCGTGATGTATACATTATTCCCCTGCCGCAGTACCTCCGTAATTTGGTACTGAGTCACCAAACCTTTGACAATCTCTGACTAATTGATTTAAATTCTATGGGTCACAGGAAATGACCACCAGGCGTCGCCACAAACCATCCTTTTCCCCTCCAACAGCCATCAGCTGGATGTTGTTACTGAGGTAATCAAAAGGATGTCTGCTCCTGTCAGGTAGGCATCACACAAAAAGACAGCAGCATATAGACTGATACCAAGCGCGCGTCCTGTTGGCCACAATTTGACAGAAAGGGGAACAAAATCGAGAAAAGGCGTCAACTTTTGCATCTTTGAATGCTGCGAGCTATAAGGATTTAGAGAATCTAAAACTAAGAATCAATTGTTTATCACAGGTATAGGAAGGTGAGATGACAAAGAACCTTTCGGCCTTTCAAGGAGCGATACCAGCTTCCTTCTTAACCAGTCGGTGTGAGGAGTGAGAGAGCGGGCTGCTGGTAATTACCGAGGGGGGCTGTGGAGCCGCCTGCATGCCTGTGGTGGTTCTGAGGTGTAAGGTCTCTCCCTCTCTCGCTCTCGCGCTCTCAGTCTTCATCAATCTGTCTTTGGTGCGTGAGCGCGCGCCGCAATTCTGATCGGCGCGCGGATGATGATGATGAGAGCGTGACCTCACCGCTTTCTGCACAGCTGCTGGAGAGCGGGGGAGACACACGGAGAGCGGAGCGAGCAACACAAACACGCCGAGGGAGACAGCGAGAGAGAGGCGCGGAACAGCGGAGAACATTCACAACTCAGCGGGGAACCGCTCGGCACGAGGGAACACCGTCGTCGTAAGGCGTCCGTGGACTGCCTCCCAGCCGGTCCGCCTCCCAGAATGTTCTGTGCCCCCGGTTCTTTTCTACGGTACACGAAACAGTCGCCGCGGCGTCCCCACGGACACTGAAGCCCAGATGCTCACCCTTTCCGCCGACATGGACGACTCCTCGTCACTGCTGGATCTGCTGGAGTGTTCGGTGTGCCTGGAGCGCCTGGACACCACGGCTAAGGTGCTGCCGTGCCAGCACACCTTCTGCCGCCGCTGCCTGGAGAACATTGTCAGCTCCCGGAACGAGCTCCGCTGCCCGGAGTGCCGCATCCTGGTGGACTGCGGGGTGGACGACCTGCCCGCTAACATCCTCCTGGTTCGCCTCCTGGATGGTATCAAGCAGCGGCCCCAGCGAGGAAACGGAGGAGGAGGGGGAGTAGGAGGCAGGCAGTCCCTAGCCGGGGGCTCGCTGCAGGGGTACGCAGCCGGGATATCCGCCTCTCCACCGGGCACAGCGATCAGGGAGCTTCCCGTGGCCACCAGGAGCTCTCCTGTTAAGGTTAGTCACTTTTCCCCCACTATGCACGATGTGGATGACGACACCTAACGGCCAACACTTTCGACAATACGCAATTTTGTAAAAAAGTTAGTTGGTTTTCATTTTGCAATACGTAACGCACAACTTTAAGGCTGTTTGCACTGCACTCTGTACCGTACTGAGAAAAGTACAGGCGTTTTTCTCACGGTTTTAATTACTGGAACTGTAGATCAGCTTGCTCATCATCCTCATGCTCAGATATCCAGGTGCTGTGTAGTTAGATGCCAAACATTCCAATTATATCCTGATTATATAAACTGTGATTTCATGCATGGACTCTTTCATGAGTTGAATGAAGGGAGGAAAAAAATGTTCAATATATGTAACTGAATGGAAAAGGAGAAATGCATTGCTGTGGTTTTCTCATACTGTTACAAAGACAGAGATGTGTAGTGACTGATGTATAATCTTCCCTGTGTTACCTAATTAAACTGAACTGAGTTTGCACGACAAGAAGGGAGGCAAAGGTGAAGACAGATGGAAGAGGATCGGGTCACTGGTCAGTGTTACAGTTGCTATACTTCTGGTAATGTCCAGCCGCCCACAAACTGCAGCATTCTGAGGTTTTATTATTCGCACTCAATGGCAGTAGATCAGAGAGCTTTGTTTACTTCAGTGCAGCCAGCACATTGTCTTATGGCTGTAATTTTTTAAAGACTATGGCAGTGAGGCAGTAAAATGTGAGACAATCTGCAAAACATTGAAATTTTCACCTGAGGTCCAAAATCTGGAAAAGCTTAAGGTTTGTGGTCTGTTTTTTTGTTTGTTTTTGTTATTGTTATTGTTTTTGCTTTACTGAATTCAGATGTTTCTCAGAAGTATCACAACTGTGTGGTCAAGCATCCTGCAATTAAACAATTTAAATTTTTGGACAAATAGCTAAAGTGCTTTTTCAGGGCTCGAATTTCAGTTGTAAACACACAGACAGTGAAATCAGAAAATTCAACAGCTAATGGAACGGAGTGTCCAAAAATCATAAAGGTGGAAAGGTGTCAGAAGGATCTTTGGATAAATGTTTATGCCATTTGAAATTTCATGTGGAACAAATGTTTTTGTTTTTCTTAGAAGAAATACATTTCCAGATTCAATATGTCATGTTAAAAAATTATTGTGGGTATATTGTGTGTGTTTGTGTGTGTGTGTGTGTGTTTTCTGATAAGAACAATGCGATTTCTTAGAGCTGGAGTACACAAGAGGTTTCTTCATGAATTTAGTGAGGACCTGAGTAAGAGAGATCCAAAGAATATTCAAGCAACTTAAAAACATTCCTGTCAGGTCTCACACCATGTTCAGTGCTTGAGTTTTCTCAAGTTAGCTAGGCATTGTTTGAAGAGGTGGGGCGCTTGAGGTGGTGAACAGAAATCCAGACCCTCAGTGACATTTCTGCCAGCACTTAAGCCTTTATTTCACTTTGCTTGTTAAACTTTAAGGGGCCTAAAGGCAATTTTGGAGCTTGGAACAGCAAAAGAGACATGTGGTGATGTAAGCTCACATAATATTAATATTTTTATATAGAAAGTGTAGAAAAGACATTGAACTGCTACCTTTAAAAAAGTTTTTGGACAATTGCTCTGGAGCACAAAGTGACATCTTGATTTACAGTTTGCACCGGAAATAATGGTATCCAGAAAATGTTTTATATTTGCTGTTTTTGCTAATATTTAGGTTGATGTAGCTCAGGAGGTGGATTTACCTCCTGATCCACACTGGTTCAGTCCCCTCCCAATCCACCACCTGCTTCACCCCCAACCGCTTGTGGCAGGTGGCGGCCCCTCCCTGAGCCTGGTTCTGCCTGAGGTTTCATCCTATTTAAAGGGACTTTTTCCTTCCCACTGTCGCCAAGTGTTTTCTCAAAGAGGGTAGTTGATTGCGGGTCCTTTCTCACTATTATTGTACGGTCTTTACCTTACAACGCCTTAAGGCTATTGTTGTTGTGATTATGCGCTATTTGAATAAAACAGAATTGAAATTTAATTGAATTCGATCCCTGGCTGCTCCAGCCTGCATGCCAAAGTATCCTGGGTCTAAATACTGAACTCCAAGTTGTTCTCTGGTGTGTTCATTGGCGTGTGAATGTGTGTGAATGCTAGATAAAAAGCACTTTGGTGTAGAATAGGTGCTTGTATGAATGGGTGAATGAGGGATGTTGTATAAAGCGCTTTGAGGGCTCAAGTAGAGTAGAAAAGCACCATATAAGAACCGGTTCATTTACCATTTACATGTAAATGTTCATGATTTATTGACTAATCAAGTAATCAGCAGATCACTTCAGCTGTACTAACATGGATTTCAGAAGCTGTTGTCTGAAGCAGCCACATACATGCACAGTGCATGCTTGCTTCTTAATTGTGGCCAGTCTTTGCTTGTTTTAGGGCCCCATGGGGAGAGGACTCCACTGTGGACCAAGCTTTTATTGGCCAGTGAACACACAAACAGTCACCCGCTAGTACACATGCACACACCTATAACCCATTAACGCCCCCCCGCAATCCCCCTGCAGTCACTTTGCCCAAGTCTCATCCAGGCTCTCCTGGGACCAAGGCTTGGTGATAAAAGTGTGAATTAATCTCCTCTAACAGTGGGAAGTGTGTGTGCACGCGCGCGTGCATTTGGATGCACACACCTCAACACATGAAGAGCAGGGGTCTCGCAAAAGGATTTAATTCTCTCTTTGAGTGACACACTTGTGCAGCACTACCTCACAAACACACATGGTCACAGAGGGAGTCAAACAGGTGAAACAGAGCACTCTACATCATATATTAGGGGTTGTAGATCAGAATGAATGTGTTGCTATGGAAAAGGAAGAAGAGGCAGGCATGCTGAGTCAGCAGTGAGATCTGCAATTCCCCCTCTCTTTGTGCTCCTTGAGCCTCTGTTGCAGACTTTGTGCTTTGACCAGTTAAGAGTCGATCAAGTCCGGTAAAGTCTATTTTGCGAATCACTATGTAAAATTGAGCTTTCAGAAAAATGTAACTTGTCAACAAAAAGAAAAATTACAATCCCCATCTACAACAGTGTAAAAGAAATAAATAAAAATAGCTACTTTACGTTGTTTTCACAGGAATATTCAACCCAAAAGCTAAATCAGTGTTTTTTGGGGGTCAAACATTCATGTGCTGTGTTGCTTGAATTGGCCTTGGTTTTTGCTCTTAACTTCAAAGGAGAAATTTGGAGCCCATTTGCATTTGGAGACTTTTTCAACATCTTAAAGTAGTCCCTCAGTCGTTGTGATGAGCATCAGCTGTTGCATTTGTTCGCTTATTGTTTTTCTTTTTTTTTTTTTCTTTTGCTTTGAATAGCACAAGATTTTTTAGAGTAAATCAATTTTAGTATATTTAGTCTCTTTCAATCTTGGCAGCATGGTGTTGTTGTTGTTGCCTCACAACAAAATCCACCTTTCTGCGTGTGTATTTTTCTCCTTGTGCATGGGTTCTCTCCAGGTGCTCTGGCTTTGTCCCACAGTTCAAAGACATGTGGTTAGTGGGGTTAGATTAACTGGTGATTCTAAATTGCCCATACGTGTGAATGGTTGTTGGTCTCTCTCTGCTGTGCGACACTCTGGTGACCTATTCAGAGTGTGCTTCGCCTTTTGCCCTGTGGCAGCCAGGATCAGTTCCAGCCCCTCCCCTTCCGACTTTGAATTGAATAAGCGGAAGAGAATGGATCTCTGTCAGTCAACTATATTATGTTGAGTCTTATTAATAAGATAAATAATACCCAGACTCAGTTATGGCACCTTTATCATCAGTTCTAACACCGACTGCTGTGTTGGTCTCAATTCTCAGTTCTTTTGTTTTGGTCCTGTTTAACATGTTTGTTAGCTAAATTTCCAGAAAATGTGCCACTGGATTTACGTTACATTTGGTTGGAATATCAGCCCGGTTATAGATAACCTAAGGACAGCATGGTTGTACGCTGATTAGCCCTGTCACCTCACAGCAAGAGTGTTTCTAGTTTGAACCCATTCTGTGTAAAGTTTACATATTGTGCTTTCCAGTTTATACATTTGTATACAGAAAAAAAAAGTCCGTCTTTATCAAGTTTTAGGTGTAGGTGTCGTCTTTATGCCAACATGAACATTTGTTCATAAATTTCTTGAGAAAATGGAGAAAATAAAAAAATGCAGGCATATTTATGGTCAAGTTTTTGCATGGCACAGGGTGAATCAGATCTTATTTCTGAAAGTGGTCAATATCATTACAGAAACCTGTTTGATACAGAGCCTTTTGCATCGGTTTGATCAGAAATGTCTTCACTTGCTAAGTCTGAATGGAGGCAAATACGATGTCTGCAGTCTGAAGCATTAGAATGCTATCATCAGTACCTGATGATGACACTGAAGGATGACTCTCACAGATTCATGAATTTTTAGTGGCTTTCTCCTGGCAGGTTGGCCTTGGCAGGAATATGTCCTTTTAGAGTGGATTGTTTTTTGAGAGTTAGGGGCTTATGGATTATTTGGGCTCTCTTTTATACTTCAGTGACTTACCCAGGCTCCTGTTTGGTATTCAATTCATCTGCTCATCCATCTGTCAGTGATAGATTTTTGCCTTAGAAGGGATTAATTTTGGACCGCTCTGCACAGTATAAAACATTTGAAGTTCTCAATCATTTTGATGTGATCACGAATCAGGAATATTCTTCAGAATTATATTCTGGTCATTTAAAGATAATCATGATGTACCTGAGCATCAACAGTCAAAATTTAGAGCTAAACTGATCTATCAAATATCTATTCAAGCAAACTGCAGCATATACTCACACTGAAAGTAAGTTTCTGGGCTACCGCATGCTTCCAGAATAGTTTTGCTTTGCCATGGACTGTCAAAGTCTCGAAAAGTGTAAAGGAGGGATTCCTTCATTAGGTGGAGGTGAGCACAGTCCAAAATTACTTGTAGCTGTTTAAATAGTTCAAGATCTGAAAGCTGTGAAGACAAAGCATTAATACTTCAAAGTGTTCAGTTACTTCTTGTACCCAATGGATGGAGGTATTGCCTTCTTGGAAGCGACCACAGCTGCAGGATAGAAAAGTTGCATCTAAAAAAAAAAAAAAAAAGCAACTTTTTAATTGTTTGCGGTAACCATTCCCTTTGAGGGGACGAGTGGATCTGAACCATGCCAGCAAAATGCCCTCAGCAGCACAACAGAGCAACGAGATCTCCTCCCTCTAGGAGTCAAAAGGTTTACGTCTTTCCTTTAATTTGTCACCCATCTGTACCTGTCCAATTTTCATCAAAGCAGTGTGTCGCAAAGATCCCAGCCCTTGATCTCCTTCCTTACCTGTATTTACCTGGGGTTGCTATGGTGACACCTGGGGTTACCATGACAGTGCACTGCAGTAATGACGCCGCCTCCTTTCATCTCCAGAGTCAGATATTGCTTTGCCCTGTCATTCCCAGGGATTAGGTGGGGTTCCAAAAGGAAATAGTCTTTTACCAGTCCCTGTAATGATCCTTTGAACCTGTGTCCTTTGTATGATAGCACAGTAGGGACACACAAAGAAACACAATACATGCACACACAGGCACACACACACAAAGGTGTTTTCTTAATGTAAACTTTTTCTCTAACTTTAACTCTGGAAGTTTTTTTTTAAACTAGAAAAACAATTTGCAGACAAGTCTTAAAACTCATTTAAAACTCAAACTTACAAACTTCGAATCTGCTCACTTATTTGCACAATCACCACATTTCCTTCTCCCCAGCTGCATATACAAACACACACGTTCTCGTGCACGCATGTGCATGCACATTTATTCACTCATTAGTGTTGCAAACTGCCGATCTCTGCAGCAAACAACGAGCTCCTCGTCATTACCTCCACATTATCCCCCCAACTTCATGAATACTGAATGAAAGCCTGGCACACACGCTACACAGCGATGTACACGCACACAGCCAAACAGATGCACACAAATCATCTTCTTGAGTATTATAGTATCGCTTAAGACACTCTCTTTTTCTTCTGTGCTTGTATATGTTTATGTCTGCGTGCGCGCGCGCGCGCGACCTTTTCAGCTCAGATTGTTAGCGCACACTCGCACAAACACATCATTTTTTCCCCCTGTGACACTCTGCTCATTTGTGTGAATGCTTAAAAGAAGCATTCACACATTAGTGATCCACTTTTGGATAGTTGCCAATTGTTTGGACACTAACTTCTCCCAGAGTTTTTGTCCGATTTTCACCATTCAACTTGTAATATATTCTGCTATGTCTGCTGATGGGCGCTATATCTCTTGGTAGTTATTACTGTTATACATTTCAAGATAATAAGATTTTTATGCACTTATTTTTTCTGTATTGAACTCAATAGGCATTCGTCAAAGTTCTGAACATGGAACCTTCGTTCCTTTGAAGTGAGCTTAGTGAAGCTCACTTTTGAAGTGGCACACTCTAGCTTAGTCAATCTTTTCTTCATGTCCAAACAACTTTTAACAAAAGAATGTGAAGACTTGAGCCTACGGTCAATATATCTTCAGACACTCCTGACGCTCATGATGAAAGAATTTTTGGATTACTCGTTACCGATTGCCCCGGAATTACGGAAATCTGAGAGAAGTGCAGAGACCAAAAAGTTCCATTTTGGTCTCATATGAGCAGAGCACCTTCTTCCACATGTTTGCTGTATCCAACACAAGCATACATTTTAAGTATGCAGGTTGAGCATGGAAAGCATTCACACAGCATTTTCTTTGGAAATGCAAGTTTTTCTAGTTATTGAGTGAATGCTGTAAGCATTCAACCTATTGAGATCCTGTTTCTCTTTATTATTATTATTCTAGTTGCACTTTTTTGGCCTTTAACTACTTCCACAATTTTTGTGCTATTTTAACCATTGAAACTTTAAACTATTCAGCTATTTCTGCTTAACAC
>VURO01019288.1:0-10411 GCA_015108175.1 Pelvicachromis taeniatus
CGCCCCCCCCCCACCACACACCCCACCAACACACCCCCACACACACACACACACACACACACACACACACACACACACACACACACACACACACACACACACACACACACACACACACTGGGAATGGAGTGGAATTGGATTGGCAATGGAATTTTAATTAAGCGGTTTGCACCCTCTCCCTGTATTTTCTATCAAATGGCATGCTAATTGCATTGATGCAAATAGGGCTTGCTAGTCTTGAAAGTTCTGCTTGCTTTGTTTTGTGTTTTTTCATGTCAGAAAATACTGCACAGAAAGATCAGGGCTACAAGGAAAGGTGAAAGAGACTGAAGTCCTCTTCAAAAAAAAAAGAAGAAAAAAGAAAGAAAGCGAAAACCAAAGAAAGACATCATACTAGAACAAATCTTTACTGGCCTTAAAACATGATTAATGCAGGAGTAAGCATGATTAGTCTCTACTGGGGAAACTGTGGAATTTCTCTTTTTCTAAAAATTGATGATGGTTTTACTTTTCTTGTGCGTGTGAACATATTCGTGCATGTTTGCATGTTGTTTGTAAGCACGTACCCTAAGCTCACTGCAGCGGTATTATTAAGGAAGGCCCTCACCTCTCATAAAGTTCCCAGAACATTCTCATTCCTGGCAGGCGTTGGCAGAAAGGTTGGAAATAGTGATCTAGTCTGTGGCTCAGCAGGGGTTGAATCAATAAATCTGTCATTGTTTATTTTATAAAACTTCTGCCCCCCCCCCACTACCCCACCCTGGGTGCTTCCATCGTTTGAGGCTAAACACTCAAGCTGTTCATGTCAAGTGGCTCAGTATGGATTGTTGGCCAGTTCCTTTGAGGGAGACACGTGTTGTCTTCAATAAACCAAGAGCAGCACAGGGTTGTAGTGTTATCTTGATACTTTGTTTTTTTTTGTTTTTTTTTTATTAATTATTGCCTGTTGGTGTTTTTGTACGTTTCCCTTTTCTGGATTTGTTTAATCAGGTTTCATTTCTTGCAGTTCCGTGCAGCCTTGAGAAAGACGGTTTTCTTCTTTCATGTTAATCTGAGTCTCTTCTTCTTCTCACCCTTTAGGTGTTGGCTTTAGAAAGACAGGTCTTTGACTTCCTCGGTTACCAGTGGGCCCCCATCCTTGCCAACTTCTTCCACATCATCATCGTTATCCTCGGCCTCTTTGGCACTATCCAGTACCGGCCACGCTACATTGTTGTGGTGAGTGCACATAAATAAATCATATTTGGCTTGCAGTTCAGTTGAAACTCTGTGCAGTCTCTCACATAATCCTATTTCTTGTGGGGTTTGTTTTCTTCTTAAGTAGTGTCACATCACTTTGCATTTGTTCTCTGTCTGTGCATGTACTGTAGCTCGGACATGTTGTTGCTTTTCAATTGTGCTGCACTCTTTTGTGCATTGTGCGACACCCTTAAATCACTCTAATCCCTTGGTAATTAGGCCTAATTAAAGGGGGTGGGATCTTGAGGGGGGTGGTGGGCCACTAAGGAGCTCATCAGATTTATACACGGCTTCAAGTTTGGGGACAGAGAAGGTCGTTCTTTAAAGCGCAGTGGAATGCATACGCAGCTTGTTCATTAGTTTGGCAGAAAGCACCACTACAAGGCTTTATAAATGCACTTTTACGCACTTCAGTTTTTATTTGACAATGTAACGTTCATCTAAAGCATTAAAAGCCTATTCTGAGCAGCATTAGTGGAAGAACAGATGGTGATGTTAATGACAGGAAAAGACTGGAGGAGTGTGCAACAGATACAGAGAACAGAATAAATAAAGAGAGGCAAGGGAGGATAGACAGAAGCCACGCAGGATAAAATGAAGACACAGAGGAAGCAGGAATTGAAGGGAGGGGAGGAAGGAGGAAAAGTTTCAGCCATTGTCTGTTGTCAAATGGAAAATGGAAGAGTGCAAGCTAAGGGGTTTCAAGATCTAACACGTACATTTTTACAGGGGCGCTGATTTGCCCTTTACTCTTTCGCTGACATTTTAAACACAGTTCATCATTTCATCGTGAGTCAGAGGATTTGACAATCTTCACTGTGATGATTCTGTCAGTGAATACCGCTCAGTAGCACTCTATAGCTGTCAACAGTTGGCTGTCTAAGCGTACAATTTTAGAAATGGTTTAGTTTTGAGCTTCACTCAGTCCTTAAAAACCTGCAGCCCCCTTAGGGCTCAGATAGACTTGCTGAACTTACTGGCATCTTGGAAAAGAAAGAGGTCTTCCATATAAATTTGTGTGTGTACAGCGTCTGCATGTGTATAGAGCCATGTAGGTTTGAAAGCCCAGTGGCCACAACCTTTTCTTTGTTTACTACCTTATTCATCCCGCCTGCCATTTATTTTGAAGCTGTCATATTGTCTTCTATTTTCTCTGCAGCTAAACAGTTTTTTATTCCCCTCTAGTACACGGTATGGGCCGCGATCTGGGTAGCCTGGAATGTCTTCATCATCTGTTTTTACCTGGAAGTAGGAGGCCTGTCCAAGGTGAGACTGTCAAAATTCCAGCCTGTTGTTTTCTCAGGATTTTCCTTAATGCATCTTCATCCCACTGAAGTAACACTGTTTGTACGCGAGATAAATCTTTGTAAAGTCATATATGTGCACATGCAGGTGGAAGGAAACATTCCCACTTTATTCAATTAATCATTAAATAATGTGACTTGTAAGATGTACCCCAAATACTTTCTGAGTACTAAATACGAGAGTACTATAGTAGCCAAGATAATAACCTAGTCAGTGAGCCAGCTAGAAACGAAAATATGAGAGACATTCAAAATATTAGTGATGGCACTGTCTGACTTCTGAAATCCATTGTAACTCTAATATTTGTCCAGTCATTTGTATAACTGACTGCTCAGACCGAGTAAAGTCTGTGTGTGGCAAAGGCTCGTTGTGGTTTCAGGCTGGTGAGGAAGGAGTCCTGTGTTTGAGCGCTGTGGCCAAGTCTACATCTATAATGGCCTGATTCTTGATGCACCTGAAAACCCCTCCGTTAAAGATATTGATCTGTGCTATACCTATCTAGCATCCAACCCTTGATCCAAAAGATCAGTAACAGAACACCTCAGATATATCTCTGGTCAAACGGGTAATCAGTGCCCTAATTATATGCAGAAGATAAACTGTTTACATTATTTTCTACAGTTGAGGAAACTCTCACTTGTGAATCTGCCAATACGTCCTTTTTAAATTGGAGTTCAACGTAGCTTACATTTTGTCCATTAAACTGGGCTATGTACAAGAGTTTCTGCACAATGAACTATAATGCGTACATATGCCTCACTTTTAGTTGTGCTCCCAGATGCAGACGTGGACGTCTTGAATCCTTGCTTTCTTTCCTTTGCTTTTTTGCATTTCTTTTTTGTTGACCCCTTTGCTCTGCAGGTGTTCAGTTTGAGCTGTCGCCCTTGCCTCAATCTGGTGCAGACGGTGTTGCTATGATGAGCGGAGAATGGGTTAAATCCTGTCAGGATAACTGTCAGGTTATATTTGGTCTTATTTTTTTTAATCCACTCCAGGGCAGAGGGCAAAATCTTTATGAAATGCAAGCTAATTAAATTGTTAGTGTTTTCAAATTTGAGATTTGATTACAAATTCCAAAAGTGAAAGGTTGCAGTTGTCCTGAGAGCCAGGACAGGTGAAGGCAAAGATGGTTCTCTGGAAAAGAAGCCACAAAAAGCCTCATGTAATACTTTTCCTGAAAATGATTCAGCTTCATATTGACCTTGTGCCAGTACTGTTGCTTTATTGCACCAGGCTGCGCTATAAGAATTGTTGCCATGTAATATAAAAGCATAATTAAGGCTTCTTGAGCTTTATCGGCACTGAACATATATTTCAGCTTTAATTAGATATGATGCATTGCCACCAGGTCTTTTCTGCCTGAACAAGCCTGAAGGCCTTGGTGAGAATAACAGTGAAGCCAGAGTAAACACAATTACTTGCAGTGTATAATGAATGTGTGACACAGCCGTCTATGAATCCACTCTCTGAGCAATAAATCACTCCCTTGAGGATTCTGTACAATATTCACCCACAGCAGCAACACCCCGAGCGCATGCGTGCATGCGTGTGTGTGTGTGTTTTTTCTTATATTTGGCTTGTGTGTTTCTGTCGACCTGTGGGTTACCCTGCTGTGATTCAAGTGGAAGCTTAAATGTAATAGGTAAATAATCAGGAACAATCCCCTCCCAAATCAGTGTGAAACCCACACACGTGCACACTTTTGAGTTCTCTGTGGCTGGATCCCCTGTGGTTCCTCAGCACAGATCAGATTGGTATTCAACCAGACAAAGGCAAGTGTTTGGGTTGTCACCTTCACTCTACCCCCCTCCACTTTCTCCAAGTATTTTTACTTTGTTCATTGTGCCTTTGATATTTTTTATTTATTTATTCTCAATTTTAAAGCCTAGAAAATGCAGCTCCTCTTCTCTCCTTCCCTTTTCTCTCCTCTTCTCTCCTTTCCTCTCCTCTAATGGGTAGCTTGTCCAGTTGCAGGCTTGACCGTTGAGAATAATGAATTCTTGTCGGCAGTGTTCATCTGACACCTGCTCAGACAGCCAAAATGAGTTTCAGAAACACCTTCCCAGGCAGGCTCTGGCGACTTTGTCATTGTGTGATAGTCCTTGGCTCCATCAATTGTGGCTGTCTCTCACTGCGGATGTCTTTGTGCGTCCACTATGTGTGCGTGTGGCGGTTGTGTGGTTTTGCATGGTTCCTGCTAGAATAATGAGGCTTGTAGGGGACAGCTGCTCGGGGCTGAGGCTGGGCATTAACCCGACAGATGGAGCCGGCCTGGGCTCCAAGCTCTGCATATGGTGGCCAGGAGGAAGGCTGGCTAATGGAGCACACACACGCACACACCCACGTCCCATGCACACATGCATGGCCAAACTTGACACACAGGACCCTAACACATTTTATCATAAAACAGCGTCAGCTAATTTTGTCTGGCTTGCTCTGAGTGATGTTGACAGAACTTCACTGGAGGGTGTGCATGTGTTTGTGTGAGTGGTGTGTGCTAGCCAGACCCTCAAAGTGAGGGGGCAGGTTGTCAGAGTCATATGCCACATGCTCTGTCACCTCCTATTGATCCCTTATCCCCTCCCCCATGGTACAGGACAGACTGACAGACAGACCCCTGCTACTCTGCACGCACCTCCGTTTTAAAGAGTCCCTGGTCATTCACAGTCTTCATTCTCTATCATGCTTTGCACACAGATACAGATACTCTGGTTGACAGTAAGCTGAGATTTTACTCTTTTTACCCTTTTTCTGAATGGTTGTACATGAAAATGGCAGTGTCCAAATGAGTTGGACCACATGTTAAAAAGACTTCAGCCAGCCAGATGTCTAGTACAAAATCTGTGTAATGTTCAATTTAACTCATAAAAGAAACATTGTGTCCTGGCTCCTTCCTAGCAGCTTCTTGCCTAAATCAAACCTGTAGATTTAATGCAGCTCAGATAGTGTCCAAACCTGATTCTGCAGACAATGTCCGAAGTTCACATGTGACTAATATTGGCCAATATTTCCAGGCTCCAGCGGCCCCGCGACCCTGAAAAGGATAAGCGGAAGTGAATGGATGGATGGAACGCTATCCTAATCCTAGTTTTATCTGGTCTGCAAGTGAAAGAATTATTTAATATTCCTATAAGACTATAAACATGCTGCACAATAGAGAAATATGAAAACTCTACTTTTTTTTTAACATAAATCTCTGTGATCGCTTAATTTTATTTGATGAAAGCAGCTGATCACAAATTACAGTTTTTGAACTTTTGTGATGGTGAGATGTCTGTCTGTTGTCCATCCTTCCACAATTCACAAAAATCACTGCTCCTCCTACAGCATTGGTCAGATGTTAGTTAAACGGGACTAATTTCTCCTTCATGTGACTGTTTGTGAGCTCCCTTGACTTCCCATTAGTTTTGCTCTTTATAAATTCTCATTAGTACAGCCAACCAGCGACAACAAATTCTATTACTGTCTCTCTGCACTTCAAATGTTATAATAACATGCATATTGTAATGACTCATTAGCTGGATGGGCTTGACATCTGGTTTTAATTGAACTTGGTTTATGTTTTGTTTGTCAGATTACTTGGTGGATATACAAAAATAATTGTATCTTGGTGTTACAGCTCAGAGATTTGCCTGTTTTCAGATTGACTGGTAGTATTTCTGAGCCATGATTAGCTCAAACTTGATGAACAGTCTTTACACATATATTAATTCAATTCAATTCAGTTTTATTTATATATATTTATATAATATCACAACAACAGTCACCTTAAGGCGCTTTATATTGTAAGGTAGACCCTCCAACAATCATATGACCCTGTATGAGCAAGCACTTTGACGACAGTGGGAAGGAAAAACTTCCTTTTAAGAGGAAGAAACCTCCAGCAGAACCAGGCACAGGGAGGGGCGGCCATCTGCCATGACCGGTTGGCGTGAGAGAAGGACTTAAAACATTAATTAAGATAAACTAATAATATGCTGAATGTATATGCAAAGCCACCAAGGGCAAAGATATTAAGTGCTTTTTTCCCCTCTATTTTCTTGGTTTCTTATCTTAAAACAATAATGTAGACAAATTTTCATATCGATCCACCTAAGTGTGAACGGAGTGTGAAACTTTACTCTCTGCCTCTCTCACTCATCCCCAGCACACAGCGTGGCTGCTGACTGTGTTTTAGAGATGATAGAAGACCACCGCTAGCACTTTCTTTCCAGCTCATGAATCAATATGCAGCTCACTGTGTGTGCTCACGGTTGTGAAATTTAAGTAAATTCGAGACTAATCAGAACTAGAAGAATCTAAGCCATTTAGTTCAGTACTCAGGTTTATTTCCCCAGTGCGATCACTCAAGCATAGTTTCTAATCTTTTTATTTCACAAACGACAAATTAAATAAGAACCTAATCATTTCGACGTTTAGCCTCATAGACTGCCTCGTGTTTCTAGTATTCCTCTAACAGAATTGTCTCTAAATCTCTATTGACTTTTGTTAGAGAAAATAGTTTGAGTAACATCAGTAGACTAATCTTAAATCTATGATACGGGGGGGGATTGATTTGTGCTTTGGGGTGCTGGAAGCATAACAATAACACTCCTGACAGTAAGTTGCCCAAAGCCTCTTCAGTATTGACTGCTGACGTAATGCAGTTGTGAGCTTGGCTACAGCTGGGATAGAGATGGTTTCCTTAGCTCCCAGGATCCATCAGTGGCATCTGTCAAGTCATTAGTCTTCACAATCCTACCTATTGACCTTCAGCTGTCCTTGTTTTTGTGACTGTTTGAGAAACTGACAGAATGATGGGAAAATAAAATAAGAAACTGAGGGGGATGATAGGCAATCTACAAGAAGAAAGAGGGATAATATCAGTATCATTATTAATATTGTTCATGACTCCTTGAAGATTTTGCTACTGACTGCACAGATGGACTGGTGTTTATGTGGAACTTTTCTAGTGTTATTGACCACTCAAAGTGCTTTAACACTGCGAGACACATTCACACACATTTTTTTCATTGCTTTCTTCTGTGCACACACACACACATACACACACGCATACAAATGCCTGTCTTAGGTGCATATTTAGATTTGATATCTTGCTCAAGGACACTTTGACATGTGGATTCTGGGGACTGGACCCCCAACCATCCGGATCCTGAGCCGGAAGATCGGAGTTCCTGAGCCAGTTCTGGCCCTGCTCTTAAAATCTGGTTATATTATGATGTATGTGTTGTTGATGTGTCCATGTATGTGCCAGTGGGGGTTGATAGGAATCAGATGTTTCCTGACAGCACTTGGCAACGTTAATAATGCATGTCTTGTCACTGAGGGGCAGATGCAAGGTTAGATTGCTGTATCGAGGTATTGATTTGTGTGTGTGTGTGTGTGTGTGTGTGTGTGTGTGTGTGTGTGTGTGTGTGTGTGTGTGTCCATGAGCTGGTTGTGTAAAAATTGAACAACACTGTGCAGAGTTATATGCATAAAAAGGTTGTCTCCAAAAGTTGCAGTATTGCTGTAGTATGGCTTAAGAATTTATAAACAAGAGATCTTCTGGCTGAGACTTATGCACTTATTAATAATATTTTGTTCAGCCAAATTCTGAAATATTATTTGTCTAGCCCGGCAGTTGTTTTTGATTTTACTCAATTAAATGTAGGATATAAGCCTCTTGCGATTTCTCTGTTCAACCCAAGACAACTGAGGTCCAGAGAGAGGAGTGCATTTTTAAGATGTTAACAGAAAGATGGCATTATTATTATGAGTCATGTAGTTTTTTTTTTCTTCCAGAAAGTAGTTCCAAAGAAAAGTGACTGAGATTTCTCTGAATTAACCTAAAAAATGAGCAGCTTCTGAAAAGACACACAGATGATTTGAATTCATGACATTTTTAATGTTTTTAAACTATAGATGCTCTTTTATTTACCGCAAATATAGTTACACAAGCAGAAATTTGAAAAAATAAAGATAAAAGCGACAACTGTTTACATGGAGAGATGGCACTTTTTCTAAGTGATAGAAAGTTTTTTGTCACACAGGCTTCATGAGGTACGATAAGTTCAGTCCACTCAGTATATATTGCCATGAAAATTTGCTCATAGTAAATACATGACATACATGTGATATACGGTCACATGCGTTCATCTGTGTGCATACATGGCCACGACAACCTGCTAAAGTTCAAATCCAAGTATCGAAGAAAGGTGATTTAAGTGACCTGAACATGGTGTGGTTGCCGGTGCCAGACGAGCTGGTGTGAGCATTTCTGAAACTGCTGATGTACTGGGAAGAGAAATTATCTAGTGAATGGTAGTTCTTGGGAAAAAGTGCATTGTTGAGGACGGAGATCAAAGGAGAATGACCAGACTGCTTGTTTTCAGATTTTGACATCAATAAAATTAAATCAGCCTGTCTGAGTCTTGTTGCTGACCATGTCCATCCCTTTAAGACAACAATATACCCATCTTCTTATGGCTGCTTCTAGCAGGATAACACACCATGTCACAAACTCAAATAATCTCATACTGGTTTCTTCACTGTACTCCAATAACCTCCACAGTCACAGGATCTCAATCCAATAGCGTGCCTTTGGGATGTGGTGGAATGGCAGATTTACATCAGATCTGCAGCAACTGTGTAATGCTATCATCAATATAGACCAAAATCTTTGAGGAATGTTTCAAGCACCCTGTTGAATCTATGCTACAAAGACTTTAAGCAGTTCTGAAAGTAGAGATTGGGCTAAACTGGTACAAGCAAGGTGTACCTAATAAAGTGGTTGTACCATGGCAATCCCTTCACGTTCCCTGTAATGCTACAGTGAGGTCAACATTTTAAGATTTTTGCAGGAAAACAGAGTTTAATTATTTGATGGATTGCCTTCAAATGATTCAGACACTCTGCAGCTGGATGAATCGTAGTAATTGTCACCACTGTGTTTGGCATTTTTCTGCTTGTGATTATCAGTCAAAGCTGCACTGGCATAATGTTGACATGCTAGTAGACTGAGGAAAGATGGTGAACATGTTGTTATATTGTGTTTTGAGAACCAGCTCAACGCAGCGCTAACATAAGTAAAGCTTTGGAGAGTCATTAGCAGTGTAAAGATGCTTGTTTGCAATTTTATAAACCAACTCATTGAGCATAAAAACCTGAAACCATAAAAAGTCTTCCAACAACTTCTGTAAGTTTCCAAAGTTAAGCTCCCTGCCTTTTAAGCATCGGTGCTTTGTTTGATTTGAAAGGCAGCCTTGGTTTCCTTATAAAAAATACATGAATGTGCTTAATAACTAAAGAATACAGTCCTAGCAAAGAAGTTAATGTTTTTCGTTCTCCTTCCAGGACAGTGACCTGCTAACATTTAACATCTCAGCCCATCACTCCTGGTGGAGTGAACACGGCCCCGGCTGTGTGCGGAGAGAGATGCCACAGGCTCCTGGGGTCCATACCACGGAGAGCCACTCTTACATCACTGTGATGGGCTGCTTCATGGACTATCAGTACATCGAGGTCATGCACAGTGGGGCACAAATTCTTGTTGCTGTGAGTACAAGTTAACAATTACGGAAGCCGAGAACGGCCGTATCCGTTAATAATATTTTTCTCTCGTTATCTCGTGATAACGAATCCGTTTTCCCGTGATAACGAGATAAATAACTCGTTATCTCGAGAAAAACCGTTTTCTCGAGATAACGAGTTATTTATCTCGTTATCACGGGAAAACGAATCCGTTTTCTCGAGATAACGAGATAAATAAGTCGTTATCACGAGAAAACGAATCATGTTATGTTATTACGAGATGATTAAAACGTTGTTCTCGGGACAAACGTTTGTCAATTAATTGTTGAAAATGGCACATGAAGGAGCGTTGATC